>CAWUFW010021091.1:0-131022 GCA_963921515.1 Calotriton arnoldi | reverse complement strand
ATAGACATAGGGACCCTAAAGTGTACCTTAGCCTGTTATAATTGACCCCTGAAAAAAGTACTTTAACGCATTTCATTTAGTAAATTTTCATTATATTTTCTTCCATAGGAATCCATTGTCTGGTTTTCAGCAGAAAAGTTTCAAAGTGTCGATTTTCACAGACTACAAATATTCCTTAAAAATCGCCTGTATGACTTAAACGCATTCTTTCAACTGTTTACAGGAGATGCACCAGTGCTGGATCCAGGATCCAACACTGAGTAAGAAAAAGTAACGATAACAGTTTTTACCTACTAAGTGAATTTCCTTCCATAGGATAACATTGGTGATTCTATGAGAAAAAGTTTCTAAGTGTCAACTTTTAAAATACAATAATATTCCTTAAAAATCACTACTGTAACCAAAACGCTTTTACTCAACTGTTTACAGGAGATGTCCCAGGACTGAATCTAGGATCCAGTCCTGTGGTTAGAAAAGTAATCCATAAAGTAACTAATTGCATTTAACTAGAAATTCACATTGAGCTGAATGTTGCATTGTGTTTGAAAATGTGTTGCCCATTGCAACAACTGTAACTACTGTACTTAAAAGTCTATTGCCTATGTGCAAAGTATTTAAACTAAAGTAATTCATTCTGAGAAAGTATTTTTTGTAATGTATAATGTAATTACAATGTAATTTAAAAAATAAAATATGTAAAAAAAAATGTTTCTAAAAATGTAGTAAATCAGTATGAAAAAAATAAATATAACAATTAATACATTTAAAAATTGTCATTTACAAAACCTTTGAAATTCACTGAAAAACCGTAGGTTTCAGACATGTTATAGTTAGGAATTAGCATTTAAAAAACCTTTGAAATTCACTGAAAAAACCATAGGTTTCAGACACGTTATAGTTAGAAATTAGCATTTAAAAAACCTTTGAAATTCACTGAAAAAACCATAGGTTTCAGGCACGTTATAGTTAGAAATTTGCATTTAAAAAACCTTAGAAATTCACTGAAAAAACCATAAGGTTTTAGGGACAGTTATAGTTAGTTGGACATTGCACTCGTACAAAACCCGTGAAATTCCCCGTTATAGTTAGTTCAGGTAACTATAACTCGCGCCCCGCAATGCACTGCTGATGACGTCACATATTACATCACTCATGACATGGTCAGTGACATCACTGATGACATCACTCATGACATCATCCATGTGAGAATTTAATGCATCTTCTCACACCCTAATATAAGTTTTGAAACACCCACTCTAAATTACAGACCGCCATTCTCAAAACCATACACACTCCAATACCAATAAGTACATACCCACTCACTGATTCTTAGGTCTACACACACACATCTACTCACTCACCCGTACAGTCACTCATACTTACAGTCACTCAGTACAGGACTATCATATGCACTCATACACCTATATAAACACTCACACAACGCAACTCATCCATAGAGGTATTCACACACCTAGTCAGTCATGCAAATAATTAATCACACTCCAATTTACTCACCTATACAGTTATACACACCAGCTCACTTACTCATAAAAATACTAGCACATTCTTACGCTGCTATGCAATCACTGATGCAAGCACACACTCATCCATATAGCCACTCTCACAATCACACACTCTCACTTATAGCCATTTATATACTCCAACACACATATATACTGCCTTTCACATATGTAGTTACTCACACATGTACCACTGAGATATACATTCAATCACTAACACACCCATACACACACTCACCCACCCATACAGTCCATCACAGACGCACTCTTGAAACCATGCACCCAGTGAATCACCAACTCACACATCTATGCACAGTCACACACACCCCACCCACACAAACACTGAGGCACCCATACAGATACTCAGAGAACCAATCCATAACCCATATAGACACTCATTTAGCTAGTCAGAAACCCATGCAGTTGCTTACACAACAACAGACAGACGGATACAGACATTCACACAGTTTAGTCACTCACCCATGCATCCAGTAAGATACGTTTAATCACTCACTTATAGACTCAGTCACGCACCTACTAAATCATCCATTCAGGCGCTTCTACACCCACTCATTCTTCAATACGCCTTTCCCTAAATATATTAAACATATTTAAACTTTACAGAAACACACAGTCACTGGATGATGTCATCAGTGATGTCATCAGTGATGTCATTTGAGATGTCATCAGTGATGTCATCAGTGATGTCACTGACCATGTCATGAGTGATGTAATATGTGACGTCATCAACAGTGCATTGCGGTGGCGCGAGTTATAGTTACCTGAACTAACTATAACGGGGGAATTTCACGGGTTTTGTACGAGTGCAATGTCCAACTAACTATAACGTGCCTGAAACCTATGGTTTTTTCAGTGAATATATATATATCTATATATATTATCTACTGGCGGTCGCCAGTAGATAGTTATAGTTAGGACCTATTTTCCATAGGAAATCCGCGACATTCTATTTGAAATAACTCTTGCGTCGGTTGACGAATCTTCACGAAATTTTCAAACTTTATGGCCCCCTCCGGTCCGCTCCTACCCTGAAAGTCTCAGGGTGATTCGTCAAGCGGGGGCCGAGAAAAAAGGGGGGTCCCAAAACGTGTTTTCCCCATTCATTTTCCCATAGGAAACTTTAGACACCGCTACAGCCCGAACTGCTGAACTGAATTACACCAAATTTGGCAAAGAGGTAGTTCTTGGTTCAAAAAGAACCCTTTTTGTTAAATGGTGTAAATCCGTTCAGTAGTTGCTGAGAAAATCAAAAGTAAAAACACATATATATCTGGGCGGAGCCTAACCACACATGTCATCGTGAGATCTGATTGGCTGTCAGCACTTCATCCTGGAATTGCTGGCAACCATCTTGGGACCAATATAAATGATAGTACCCCATTGAAATGCATTGTAGTGAATCGAAGATTTTGAGGGTTACCAAAAGGAGAACTATAAAGGGTGATAACAGACTTTAGTTACATTAGAATTCATTTGTTGATGGTACCATACTAATTTCAGGAATTGTGGTGTGTTCTAAGGTGATTTTACCCTGTGAAAAACCTTCTGCTGGGATATCATGAATCATGTTTGAGAGAACTATTTTCACATGCTTGTCCCATACAGTTTTGGAAGGTGCCCCAGAAGCTAAAATGAGAGCATATTTTCTGTAAATTCACATTAACTTTCTCAGTCATGTGAGAATGAAGTCTGACATTCTCAGTAAAACATGTACATCCAACAAGGGCAGAGACTGTCAGTTGATTCCTTTGTGTTCTACTGCAGCTTCCCAGAGTGTTCTAAAGAACAACTAGAGTGCTAACAGCCTTACTTATGACAAAAGTATGGCACACCTGAAGCCATCTTGATTGGAATAAACTGGTAACACTTAAAACATTTAATTTAAAAAGGAACAAAATGAGGGGGTTCATTTTGCCATAGAAATTATGGTTAGTGCTGCAAAAAGAAAATTTAGTGCATGTTTTAAGTGAGATCTCAAATCCTCTTCTATTTCATTAGAAAATTCTGACATGCAGACTGAAACAATCACTTTCAATACCAGCAGTAGACTTCCAGTTAACTCCTTGGTGAGCAGTAGCTTTACTACAGTGATCTAATGAACAACTAGAGTAATAACATTCTGAATTTATGGCAAATGTGTGACACATCTGAATGCCTTCTTGATGGAATCAAAGTAAAAAACTGAAAGCATTTCCTACTGAGGAGACTGCAGTAAATGAGGAAATTAGGAAACTTCATAACAAAGAAGTCTTCCAAGATGGCCACCAGTGAAAAAAGAGCCCAAATGTAGCACAAATATTACCCAGATGTAGCCCACATATAGCCCAATGACAAAAGTGTGCAAAACACTTTTTATTTTTAGTTTTTTTGCAGTTTTATGTAGTGCAGACTGGTCAGGTATTGGAGCATTGCATCTTAAAACATGACCCCCTACACTACAAAAACACCACTGCACTACCCTAAACCCTAAAACACTACCCCAGCACGACCCCCTACACTACACAAACACCACTGCACTACCCTAAAACACTACCCCAACACCACTGCACTAACCTAAATCCTAAAACACTACCCCCAGCACGACCCCCTACACTACCCAAACACCACTGCACTACCCTAAAACATGACCCCCTACACTACACAAACACCACTGCACTACCCTAAACCCTAAAACACTACCCACAGCACGACCCCCTACACTACACAAGCACCACTGCACTACCCTAAACCCTAAAACACTACCCCCAGCACGACCCCTACACTACACAAACACCACTGCACTACCTTAAACCCTAAAACACTACCCCCAGCACGACCCCCTACACTACCCAAACACCACTGCACTAACCTAAATCCTAAAACACTACCCCCAGCACGACCCCCTACACTACACAAGCACCACTGCACTACCCTAAACCCTAAAACACTACCCCCAGCACGACCCCTACACTGCCCGAACACCACTGCACTACCCTAAACCCTGAAACACCATCCCCAGCACGACCCCCTACACTGCTCGAACACTACTGCACTGCCCTAAACCCTGAAACACCATCCCCAGCACGACCCCCTACACTGCACGAACACCACTGCACTGCCCTAAACCCTGAAACACTACCCCCAGCAAGACCCCCTACACTGCCCGAACACCACTGCACTGCCCTAAACCCTGAAACACCACCCCCAGCAAGACCCCCTACACTGCCCGAACACCACCGCCCTAAACCCTGAAACACCACCCCCAGCAAGACCCCCTACACTGCCCGAACACCACTGCACTGCCCTAAACCCTGCAACACCAGCCCCAGCACGACCCCTACACTGCCCGAACACCACTGCACTGCCCTAAACCCTGAAACACCACCCCCTGCACGACCCCCTACACTGCCCGAACACCACTGCACTGCCCTAAACCCTGAAACACCACCCCCTACACTGCCCGAACACCACTGCCCTGCCCTAAACCCTGAAACACCACCCACTGCACGAACACCACTGCACTGCCCTAAACCCCGAAACACTACCCCCAGCAAGACCCCCTACACTTACCGAACACCACTCCCCTAAACCCTGAAACACCACCCCCAGCAAGACCCCCTACACTGCCCGTACACCACTGCACTGCCCTAAACCCTGAAACACCACCCCCAGCAGGACCCCCTACACTGCCCGAACACCACTGCACTGCCCTAAACCCTGAAACACCAGCCCCAGCACGACCCCCTACACTGCCCGAACACCACTGCACTGCCCTAAACCCTGAAACACCACCCCCAGCATGACCCCCTACACTGCCCGAACACCACTGCACTGCCCTAAACCCTGAAACACCAGCCCCAGCACAACCCCGTACACTGCCCGAACACCACTGCACTGCCCTAAACCCTGAAACACCAGCCCCAGCACGACTGCCTACACAGCCCGAAAACCACTGCACTGCCCTAAACCCTGAAACACCAGCCCCAGCAAGACCCCTACACTGCCCGAACACCACTGCACTGCCCTAAACCCTGAAACACCAGCCCCAGCAAGACCCCCTACACTGCCCGAACACCACTGCACTGCCCTAAACCCTGAAACACCACCTCCAGCAAAACCCCCTACACTGCCTGAACACCATTGCTCTGCCCTAAATCCTGAAACACTAGCCCCAGCATGACCCACTACACTGCCCAAACACCACTGCACTGCCCTAAACCCTGAAACACCACCCCCAGCACGACCCCCTACACTGCCCGAACACCACTGCACTGCCCTAAACCCTGAAACACCAGCCCCAGCAAGACCCCCTACACTGCCCGAACACCACTGCACTGCCCTAGACCCTGAAACACCAGCCCCAGCATGACCCCCTACACTGCCCGAACACCACTGCACTGCCCTAAACCCTGAAACACCAGCCCCAGCACGACCACCTACACTGCCCGAACACCACTGCACTGCCCTAAACCCTGAAACACCAGCCCCAGCACGACCCCCTACACTGCCCAAACACCACTGCACTGCCCTAAACCCTGAAACACCACCCCCTGCATGACCCCCTACACTGCCCGAACACCACTGCACTGCCCTAAACCCTGAAACACCACCCCCTGCTGCACCCCCTGCTGCACCCCCTACACTGCCCGAACACCACTGCACTGCTCTAAACCCTGAAACACCACCCCCTGCACCGCCCCCTACACTGCCCGAACACCACTGCACTGCCCTAAACCCTGAAACACCACCCCCAGCACGACCACCTACACTGCCCGAACACCACTGCACTGCCCTAAACCCTGAAACACCAGCCCCAGCACGACCCCCTACACTGCCCAAACACCACTGCACTAAACCCTGAAACACCACCCCCTGCATGACCCCCTACACTGCCCGAACACCACTGCACTGCTCTAAACCCTGAAACACCACCCCCTGCTGCACCCCCTGCTGCACCCCCTACACTGCCCGAACACCACTGCCCTAAACCCTGAAACACCACCCCCTGCACCGCCCCCTACACTGCCCGAACACCACTGCACTGCCCTAAACCCTGAAACACCACCCCCAGCACGACCCCTTTACTGCTCGAACACCACTGCACTGCCCCAAACCCTGAAACACCACCCCCAGCACGACCCCCTACACTGCCCGAACACCACTGCCCTAAACCATGAAACACCACCCCCTGCACGACCCCCTACACTGCCCGAACTCCACTGCACTGCCCTAAACCCTGAAACACCTCCCCCTACACTGCCCGAACACCACTGCACTGCCCTAAACCCTGAAACACCACCCCCAGCATGACCCCCTACACTGCCCGAACACCACTGCACTGCCCTAAACCCTGAAACACCACCCCCTACACTGCCCGAACACCACTGCACTGCCCTAAACCCTGAAACACCTCCCCCTACACTGCCCGAACACCACTGCACTGCCCTAAACCCTGAAACACCACCCCCAGCATGACCCCTACACTGCCCGAACACCACTGCACTGCCCTAAACCCTAAAACACCACCCCCAGCATTACCCCCTACACTGCCCAAACACCACTGCACTGCCCTAAACCCTAAAATACTACCCCCAGCACAACCCCCTCCACTACCCGAAGACGACTGCACTGCCCTAAACCCTCAAACACTACCCCCAGCACGACCCCCTACACTACCCGAACACCACTGCACTGCCCTAAACCCTAAAACACTCCCCCCAGCACGACCCCCTACACTACCCGAACACCACTGCACTGCCCTACACCCTAAAACACTCCCCCCAGCACGACCCCCTACACTACCCAAACACCAATGCACTACCCTAATCCCTAAAACACTACCCCCCGCATGACCCCCTACACTACCCTAAAACACTACCCCCGCACGACTCCCTACACTACCCAAAGACCACTGCACTACCCTAAACCCTAAAACATGACCTCCTACACTACACAAACCTCACTGCACTACCCTAAACCCTAAAACACTACCCCCTACACTACACAAACACCACTGCACTACCCTAAACCCTAAAACACTACCCCCTACACTACACAAACACCACTGCACTAACCTAAACCCTAAAACAGTACCCCCTACACTACCCAAACACCACTGCACTACCTTAAATCACTACCCCCAGCACGACCCCCTACACTACTCAAACACCACTGCACTACCCTAAAACACTACCCCCAGCACGACCCCTACACTACCCAACCACCACTGCACTACCCTAAACCCTAAAACACTCCCCCAGCATGACCCCCTACACTACACAAACACCACTGCACTACCCTAAACCCTAAAACACTACCCCCAGCACGACCCCCTTCACTACCTAAACACAACTGCACAATTTGTTACAGGCGTTGCAACGCAGGCCTGTGGTGCTTACTGGAAGTACCTAGTGGGCTAGTTGGGACCCAGGGACCCTCAGGATTCAAGGTGACCTAATCCCCCAACTTAAAACGCACCACGGGGCGCGTTTGCACAGTGGTGAAGGGAGGGGCGGGGCCTCAGGTGACATGTGCGCAAACACGCCCTGTGGTGCGTTTTAAGTTGGGGAATTAATTCCCTTTGAATCCTGAGGGACCCTGAGGGCCAACTAGCCCACCAGGTACCTTCAGTAAGCACAACAGAGTTGCGTTGCAGAGAGGTGAAAAAGGTGCGTGGCCTCGGAACGCCTCTCTGCAACTCAGCTCTGTGGTCCTAACTGTAGGTACCTGGGGGGCTAGTTGGGCCCCAGGGACCCTCAGAATTCAAGGGGACTTAATCCCGCAACTTAAAATGCGCCACGGGGTGCGTTTGCACACGCGTTTTAAGAGGTAGTTTTAATCCCCCTGCCCTATTATGTACTAGGGACTTGCAGAGGAGGTCATGCTAATCACAGGGGTACCCCAACGCATAGTGTTCCCTAGTGTATGTAGGTGTTTTCACTGTATTCTAAGTGTCTTTTAGCATAGCACTGGCTCTGGTTAGTCAGAGTCAGTTACCACCAGTACCCGTCTGAAAAAGTTGTGGGCACAGGATGATTTTGCAACAAGGCCTCTTTCTGCTCCTCTGTTGGTTCTTTCTGCACATCTTTTGCTTCTTTCTGTGCGTTTTTTCTTCTTTCTTCACATGTCCTACCTCTGTAGGCATAGTTAGAAACTAGCATTTAAAAAAACCTTTGAAATTCACTTAAAAAATCATAGGTTTCAGGCACGTTATAGTTAGAAATTAGCATTTAAAAAACCTTTGAAATTCACTGAAAAAACCATAGGTTTTAGGGACAGTTATAGTTAGTTGGACATTTCACTCGTACAAAACCATAGAAATTCCCCGTTATAGTTAGTTCAGCTAACTATAACTCGCGCCCCGCAATGCACTGCTGATGACGTCACATATTACATCACTCATGACATGGTCAGTGACATCACTGATGACATCACTGATGACATCTCAAATGACATCACTGATGACATCATCCATGTGATAATTTCATGCATCTTCTCACACCCTAATATAACTTTTGATACACCCACTCTAAATTACAGACTGCCATTCTCAAAACCATAGACACTCCAACACCAAAAACTACATACCCACTCACTGATTCTTAGGTCTACACACACATCCACTCACTCACCCGTACAGTCACTCATACTTAGTCACTCAGTACAGGACTATCATATGCACTCATACACCTATATAAACACCCACACACCGCCACTCATCCATAGAGGTACTCACACACATAGTCAGTCATGCAAAAAACTTAATCACACACCCATTTACTCACCTATACAGTTATACACACACCAGCCCACTTACTCATACAAATACTAGCACATTCTTACACTCTTATACAATCACTGATACAAGTACACACTCATCCATACAGCCACTCTCACAATCACACACTCTCACTTATAGCCATTTATATACTCCAACACACATATGTAATGCCTTTCACATATGTAGTTACTCACACATGTACCACTGAGATATACATTCAATCACTAACACACCCATACACACACTCACCCACCCATACAGTCCATCACAGATGCACTCTTGAAACCATGCACCCAGTGAATCACCAACTCACACATCTATGCACAGTCACACACACCCCACCCACACAAACACTCAGGCACCCATACAGATACTCAGACAATCAATCAATAACCCATGTAGACACTCATGTAGCTATTCAGAAAGCCATGCAGCCGCTTACAAACCAACAGACAGACGGATACAGACATTCACACAGTTTAGTCACTAACCCATGCATTCAGTAAGATACATTTAATCACTCACTTGTAGTCAGTCACTCACGTACTAAATCATCCATTCAGACACTTATACACCCACTCATTCTTCAATACACCTTTCCCTATATATATTAAACATATTTAAACTTTACAGAAACAGTCACTGGATGATGTCATCAGTGATGTCATCAGTGATGTCATCAGTGATGTCACTGACCATGTCATGAGTGATGTAATATGTGACGTCATCAGCAGTGCATTGCGGGGGGGCGAGTTATAGTTAGCTGAACTAACTATAACGGGGGAATTTCTATGGTTTTGTACGAGTGAAATGTCCAACTAACTATAACTGTCCCTAAAACCTATGGTTTTTTCAGTGAATTTCAAAGGTTTTTTAAATGCTAATTTCGAACTATAACGTGTCTGAAACCTATGGTTTTTTCAGTGAATTTCAAAGGTTTTTTAAATGCTAATTTCTAACTATAACGTGCCTAAAACCTATGGTTTTTTCAGTGAAATATATATATATATATATAATCTACTGGCGGTCGCCAGTAGATAGTTATAGTTAGGACCTATTTTCCATAGGAAATCCGCAACATTCTATTTGAAATAACTTTTGCGCCGGTTGAGGAATCTTCGCGAAATTTTCAAAACTTGTGGGGCGCTCCGGTCCGCTCCTATCCTGAAAGTCTCGGGGTGATTTGTCAAGTGGGGACCGAGGAAAAAAGGGGGGGGTGTCCCAAAACGTGTTTTCCCCATACAATTTTCCATAGGAACCTTTCATCGCAGCTACAGCCTGAACTGCTGAACGGAATTACACCAACTTTGGCAAAAAGGTAGCCCTTGGTTCAGAGTCGTGCCTTTTGGTTAAATGGTGTAAATCCGTTCAGTAGTTCCTGAGAAAATCAAAAGTAAAATCACATATATATCTGGGCGGAGCCTAACCACACATGTCATTGTGAGATCTGATTGGCTGTCAGCACTTCATCCTGGAATTGCTGGCAGCCATCTTGGGACCAATATACATGATAGTACCCCATTGAAATGCATTGTAGTGAATCAAAGATTTTGAGGGTTACCAAAAGGAGAACTATAAAGGGTGATAACAGACTTTAGTTGCATTAGAATTAATTTGTTGATGGTACCATACTAATATCAGGAATTGTGGTGTGTTCTAAGGCGATTTTTTCCTGTGAAAAATCTTCTGCTGGGATATCATGAATCATGTTTGAGAGAGAACTATTTTCACATGCTTGTCCCATAGAGTTTTGGAAGGTGCTCCAGAAGCTAAAATGAGAGCATATTTTCTGTAAATTCACATTATCTTTCTCAGTCATGTGAGAATGAAGTCTGACATTCTCAGTAAAACATGTACATCCAACAAGGGCAGAGACTGTCAGTTGATTCCTTTGTGTTCTACTGCAGCTTCCCAGAGTGTTCTAAAGAACAACTAGAGTGCTAACAGCCTTACTTATGACAAAATTATGGCACACCTGAAGCCATCTTGATTGGAATAAACTGGTAACACTTAAAACATTTAATTTAAAAAGGAACAAAATGAGGGGGTTCATTTTGTCATAGAAATTATGGTTAGTGCTGTAGAAAGAAAAATTAGGACATGTTTCAAGTGTGATCTCAAATATCTTCCTGTTATATTTCAACAGGAGCAGCCTGTCAGTTGATGCCTTTGTGTTCTACTGCAGCTTCCCAGAGTGTTCTAAAGAACAACTAGAGAGCTAACAGTCTTACTTATGACAAAATTATGGCACACCTGAAGCCATCTTGATTGGAATAAACTGGTAACACTTAAAACATTTAATTTAAAAAGGAACAAAATGAGGGGGTTCATTTTGCCATAGAAATGAACAACATTCCCAGCACGACCCCCTTCACTACCTAAACACAACTGCACTACCCTAAACCCTAAAACACTACCCCCAGCACAACCCCCTACACTACACAAACACCACTGCACTACCCTAAAACACTACCCCCAGCACGACTCCCTATTCTACCCAAACACCACTGCACAACCCTAAATCTACCCCCAGCACAACCCCCTACACTACCCAAACACCACTGCACTACCCTATACCCTAAAACACGACCCCCTACACTACACAAACACGACTGCACTACCCTAAACCCTAAAACACTACCCACAGCATGACCCACTACACAAACACCACTGCACTACCCTAAACCCTAAAACACGACCCCCTACACTACACAAACACCACTGCACTACCCTAAACCCTAAAACACTACCCCCAGTATGACCCCCTACACTACACAAACACCACTGCACTACCCTAAACCCTAAATCTACCCCCAGCACGACCCCAACACTACCCAAACACCACTGCCATACCCTAAACCCTAAAACACTACCCCCAGCATGAACCCCTACACTACCCAAACACCACTGCACTACCCTAAACCCTAAATCTACCCCCAGCACGACCCCTACACTACCCAAACACCACTGCACTACCCTAAACCCGAAAACACTACCCCCAGCACGACCCCCTGCACTACCCTAAATCCTAAAACACTACCCCCAGCACGACCCCCTACACCACCCAAACACCACTGCACTACCCTAAACCCTAGAAAAGAAACCCCCAACCCATGCCCAATCCCCCTTACCTCTCACTCCTCGTGGTTCCTCTCTCCTCGTGGTTCCTGCTTCATGTCGTCTGAGGGGCGGTGCACGTCGTTGTGAGGAAACGGAACAGCCTCTGTTTCCTTACAACGACGTAGATCATCTACATGTTTTTTAGAACGCATGGTCATTTATCATACATACCTTTACAACAAAATTCGTTGTAAAGGCATGCGTGGTAAATGACCATGCGTTCTAAAAAAAATGCATAGTAATGACTTCGCGATGTACAACGCATGCATGGTAATGCATGCGTTGTAATGGTATCGCGAAGTAAAAAAGTCGTTGTAACGGCTGCTTACCGATCGAAGCTGGCCCCTGTTCTTCAGTGAGACGTTTATTTGATTAATTAGGAGGAAGGAATGTGGTTTTTTACCGAAAAGTGCATTCCCGGCTGTTGTATTGTGAAAGTGTCCGCGTGGCCTGGTTTCACTTCCGGTGAGAGAGTGAAAGAGTCTGTTTGGATCTAAAGGAGTTCTGTTGTTGGACGGGGCCGGCGCGAAACGTCATCAGAAAACATAGCTAATGGAAAGCGTCCTCCCTGAAGTGTGGAGCAGTGCCATGAGAGGTCAACGAGTGTGCGTCCCACCGCAGTATGACCGTACCGCGTGACCCATGTGCCGCCTCCAGGGTACGGGAGGCAGAAGCGGCATCGCAGGTCCTCTTGAATACCGTTGTAGCAGTAATTCTACATTTTGGTACTAGGGCATTTTAACTTCGTTGTTCCTGCCAGATACAAAGAGAAGATCCTGTGTTATTCAGTGCCCTCGTTACCTTTTTTGTGGGTTGTGGTGCTTGTCACTTCGCTGCCCCGCAGGTGCACACGACTGGGCACCCCACCTCGTGTGCCATCTGCAGGGCCTCTGCCCTCTGATCACTGGTTTTGGTTTCTGGAGTGGCAACATAAACAGTTGCTCCCAAAGGACTAGCCTGAACACTTAGGTGAATATCCCCTGCACCAGCATTCCACGGAAATTCTTTCCTAGCTCTCCCACGTCAACGAGGATGTTATAATAGCACAGCTCCGCTCGCGACACCCTATGACGTCATCGGAGCCATAAGAGGACCTCGTCGGCGTGCTGACGTCAGTTCCACCCATTTTTTCCGTGCCACCGAGGCAAACAGGCGGACTGAGACATTTTCACATGTATACATAGTATAATAAATATATATATATATATATATTCACAAAAAAACATAGGTTTCAGGGTCGTTATAGTTAGTTGGACATTTCACTCGTACAAAACCATAGAAATTCCCCCGTTATAGTTAGTTCAGCTAACTATAACTCGCGCGCCCGCAATGCACTGCTGATGACGTCACATATTACATCACTCATGACATGGTCAGTGACGTCACTAATGACATCTCAAATGACATCACTGATGACATCATCCTTGTGATAGAGTGGCAGACCTCCTCTCACCCTAATATAACCTTTGATACACACACTCAAAAATACAAACTGACATTTTCAAAACAATGGACATACCAATACCAGTTACAACACACCTATTCAGTAATTCCAAGATCTACACACACATCCACTCATTCACCAACAGTCCCTATACAGTCACTCATACATGTACTCCCTCATCATATGTACTCATACACCTATACATCCTGTTACACACCGCCACTCATCCATAGAGTTACTCACACACATAGTCACACATGCAAACAAAGTATCAAACATCCATTTACTTGCATATACAGTTATACACACACTACCACACTTCTACAGAAACTTACACATACTTACTCTCTTAAACAATCACTTATAGAAACACCTACTTATTTGTACAGGAACTCTTCCAATCTCTCACTCTCACATATACTCACTTATATACACCAATACTCACATATACTAGTTTAAAACGTATGTAGTTACTCATAAAGACACTATTGAGACAGTCATTCACTCACTAACACACCCATACACACACTCATCCACCTATACAGTCCTGCACACATGCTGTCTTCAACACACACAAACAGTGAGTCACTCATTCATGCATCTATGCACTAAGTAATACCCCCCACCGAACCATACAGACACTCATACTGATACTCAAAAACCAACTAATAACCCATATAGACACTCATGTAGCTACTCACCAACCCATGCAGCCACTTATACACAAAGTGAGAGACTGATACAGATATTTTCATATTTAAACATTACTCACTAACCCATGTATTCACTAAGATACACTTAGTCAGTTATACAATCAATTTTACAAAAAAAATCATCCATTTAGACACTTATATACCCATTTATTCTTCCATTGACCTTGAGATATACATATATAAAACATATTTAATTTTCAGAAAAACACACATTCACTGGATGATGTCATCAGTGATGTCATCAGTGATGTCATTTGAGATGTCATCAGTGATGTCACTGACCATGTCATGAGTGATGTAATATGTGACGTCATCAGCAGTGCATTGCGGGAGCACGAGTTATAGTTAGCTGAACTAACTATAACGGGGGAATTTCTATGGTTTTGTACGAGTGAAATGTCCAACTAACTATAACGCCCCTGAAACCTATGGTGTTTTCAGTGAATATATATATATATACACACACTCACACACACACACACACAAACAGATACAGATATGGATAGGTAGATATAGACCTATCGATAGATATATAATATATCCCCCAGGCGCTCACTCCTTTCTCTCCATCTGCCCTTTCACACTCTCTATTT
Organism: Calotriton arnoldi; assembly: GCA_963921515.1. Classification (NCBI taxonomy): domain Eukaryota; kingdom Metazoa; phylum Chordata; class Amphibia; order Caudata; family Salamandridae; genus Calotriton; species Calotriton arnoldi. The sequence continues at coordinate 115,852 of CAWUFW010021091.1, read as the reverse complement.
GCACTTTCTCTTGGAAGAGTATTCTCTAAGTTTACAAGAAGGCCACCATGCAGTGAATAGATGCAGCACGGCTGGCCTTGTGGAAGTACATCAAATAACGCTCCAAGCTTGTTTGTTTTTTAATACTTCCGCAATGACTGCCACTTTTTGAGTAGACGCAATGTGGGGACCATCTTGGAAGAATTGAAAATAGCATTCCAAGATGACTTGTGTTGCTGGTAGCTCGGCTAATGTTTGTGCTGCATTGTCCAAACCAATAGCAAGCATTCGCGAAGTGATGCCAGTTGGCCTTGCCCATAGTTGTTTTCCATGTTGCTTTTGCATTTTTGGTGCATAGTTGGTACAGTTATACATAACTACAATAACTCAGACTGACTGTCTTGGGATCTGCATCTCAATAGTCCCCCACCCTTCACTGTGTGAGTCTGTCCATTTATTTTTATGTATTTCTGACTAGCTTTGTATTGGTGCGAACTTGTTGATTTTCACCGTGTGTTTTTGTCAAAGATGTATCTATTTGTAGGTCACTGATTGCTTTTCATATTTAATTTATTTATGTATTTATTTGTTGATGCATATTTCTTACCGACTAGTGCATAGTGCCTATTGCTTCGTTTCGATGCTTGTTTTTACACACAGAGTTAATGGAATTTATCATGGTTGCATTCATAATGCCATGTTTTTGTTTGCTCTAGATACAACAAAAAGAAATACCAGGAGATAATGACAGAAAAAGCCGCTCTTGCAGCAGGAAAGAAGAATCGTAAAAAGAAAACTTTTCGGACATAAAACATTTTAAACAATTTTGGCCTGATCTCCCCTGCGCGTCGTTGGTACATTTAGGTTATCTAGCATTTCCTTGTACCATTGTGTGCAATAAAGACTGTTCATTACTACATTAGATGTTTATTTCAACATCTAAGGTATCATACAGATTTTAATTATGTGGACTACATTTAAAGCTGAACATCAGCTGCTTAAACTACTTTTGAGTGTAAGCACACCTGCTGTGTGAAATATTTTTCTCATTATCTTTCCTTAGAGTCCAAATTAACACAATTTTATGTATGTGGAAATTGTCCTGTAGCTGCCAATGATGGAGAATACACACACAGGAGGACTTAATGAATTTTAAAATTGATTATATTTAATCTGTGCTGTGACTTAGAAGGAAAAACTGGGTGTGACAAACATTTACGATTTATTAAGATGGCATACTTGTGTTAAAAAATACTTGTACATTTCTGTTAAATTACTGTAAATTTGGAAGCTCTGACCCAAAACTTTACACGAATTCCAGTAAAAATAGAGTGGGCTTAACGATTCATTAATGTAAAAAGACTAAGTGTGTTGGAAGGAAGGACATCTGGTGCAAAGGTTTGGGTCTCAAACATTCACGATCCCTTGGACGGTCAGGTTAGTAGTTGATTTAAAAAATGAATGTTTCTAGCTTTAATTCTATTTATATTTGTGCGGGAGAGGGATATGCTAGAGGCTTCTTAGCCACCTCTTAATGGAGGGCTCGAAATTTCCCTTCCCTACAAAACAATCTTTCAGCTTTTTTCCATTTCAGGCATAAAAAACAGCAAAAATGTCTATACTGAAGATTTGTTGCAGTTTTAAACTTGCGTTCTATGAAGAGATGTTTTCAGTACAAACATCCTACATTTTTGGACTGTGTAAAACATGTATTCAAATTCATGTAAATCCAACATGCACATAATGGATCGATAGAGATTCTATACTAAAATTGTTCTGTATCTGATTAAACAAATGAAACACAAAGGCAAGATGGTGTTTTTGTCTCTTCTGTGCAGGGCGTAGAGTTTTACAGATCTTTAAGTTCTTTGGCAAGGTAGGCATAAAATTTCATGCCTTAAATTTTGCGATTGAATCGCTTCCACCACAAACTGCAAAGTCCGCTATTGGGTAGGTGCTGTGTGGAATCCTCCTAATTTGTGTTTTTTCAGTTATTAATTTATGCTTTTTTTATATTAGGTTTTGTGGGGTTGTTTTATCTTGGGATGGTTGCACACTGGGAAAGACACCAGCGAGTTTCTCTTTACCTGCTCACTGCTCTGGCCCCAACCCAGCATTGCAGGAGAATGTTATGTGGATTTGTAGAGTGCTACTAGTCACTTGAGTATCCAGGTGCTGAATGAGCAGGCTGCTCCCACATGTTTTTTTTAACTTCTAAAATGTCTCTGCTACAACACCAGATTAGGAGCAAAAGTTGTAATATGAACAAACGTGTTTTTCTTCCTTTGTTTTGATTGCTATTAAAAAGTACTTCTGTAAATATTAGCGTACCATAGGCCCTTGATTTTTTTTTTGATTTTCTTTTTAGTGTTTCTGCAGTTACTACAAAACATATCTTTTTTTATATATGTTTATCTCTACTGGTGGTCGCCAGTAGGTAGTTATAAGTTGGGTATATCAAAAGAGAGGGACTTGGAGCGCATCAAGGTCCAGCATACATGCGCCAGGTAATTAGACAAGGTATGAAGGGTGTGCAGTTCCTAGTGAGGTGTGTTTGTGTTCAGGTCAGATTCGGTTCCACAGAGTATGCTGGGAGCGTGACTGCAGGAACAAATGCCCTCACACACCTAGGTAGGAATCATGCTTCATCATTGGGCTTTTGCTCCACGTCAGACCAGCGATACAATGCCCAAAGGGCACCCTTAATGAGGGCTGTTTACCGAAGATCATTTTGTTAGCAGTTTGGTGAAGTGTGGGTGTGAGGGTCTTAAATGTAGATTGGTGTTTAAGTGCAAGAGATGTGAGGTTAAAAATAGGATAACATAACGTGTATTTGTAAAGCGCACATTCACCCCTAAAGTGGCATCTTGGCGCTGAATAACAGATGTTTGCTACCCAACTCAATGGTACTCATTTTATCAACCTCAGAAAGGATGAGTGGCTGAGTGGACCTGCCAGGATCTGAACCTGTGAACATGAGGTCAAACACAGGACCCTGTAGTGGCTGCATTAGTCCACCATGCCACCAGACCCGGCCTATTATTCATCAGGATAAGAGGTACTTCTCAGGAAAATCTTTAAAGAACAAGTCCTCCTGCCTATATTAAAATACGTGAAGCTATCTACTAGAAACTGTTATCTAAGATAGCTGTAGGTCAACCTGTTTCAAGCTTAATTTAGTCATATCAATGATCTAGCAGCTATTCAGGACCAGTGTCACCTAATCTACTTTGTGACTGGAGTTTCAATATATAGGTTCATGAATCTACTTCCAATCACACATACCACTTTAGGCATTGGTTTAAGAACTTATTTTGGCGATTACCTGTAGTATGAAGACGAACAGTAACAACAATGTGCTTTCATTTGTTGCAGTATTGTAGATGAATAATAAAAATGAGACACCAATGCATGCTTTGTGCTTAATCACTGTTTCCCGTGCAGTCAAAGACACATATAACAAACACCACATAGAAGACATGGCATAGATTCTAAAGAATCCACCACATTCAGTTGACTATGGTAACAACTTGACCCTAGTCAGGTAATGTTCAACACTCCTCGAGTCGTGTGCAATGGCACGCTATTGGCGTGCTGAAAAACACCGATGTGGCCGGACCTTAGTTTTACAATCTGTTGGAGAGAGGTGAATATTCACCCTCTATTATTTGGATGCAGTCAGCTGTGCCGTACTTACAGGTTAGAAGGAACATCACTCTGGAAGACCTACCCTCGCCAGCCGACACGGAAGTGCCGGTGCGGGGGCAGCTGCCAGTATTTAACCTGTTTCCAGCTCAATTAACTGGGAGCAGGTGTTTCGGATTACGAACCCACCTAGAATTTTACCGCTAGAGCGGAGGTTAGAACCTTGTTTCCAAGCGGCTTTGTGTTTTGCTAATAACTTTGGTGCCGTTTGACGAATCCTTGCAAAATTTTCCAAACTAGTACGATGCTCGCTGCTGTCTTGAAAGTTGCAGGGTGATCCGCCAAGCGGGGCCGAGAAAAAGGGGAGGTCCCAAAACAGGTTTTCCCCATGTAAATTCCCATAGGGATGTTAGACATGACTACAACCCGAACTGCTTAACGGAATTACACCAAATTAGATAGAAAGGTAGCTGTTGGTTCAGAAAGCGACCTTTTTGTGAAATGGTGTAAATCTGTTCAGTAGTTTTTGAGGTATTAAAAGAAATCAAAATTTCGATATATAGGGACAAGGATCCAACAGTCCCCGTGCTGAAATCTGATTGGCTGCTAACACTTCAACCAGGAACGGTTGGCAGCCATCTTGTGACGTGGCTGAACGGTAAAAAAATAAAAAGGAGCAGGGTAGGAATACCCTGACTCCTAGATCTGGTCCTGATGTCCCCCCAGGGACCCCGACATGGCAAAAATGCATTTGTTTTTATATAGCTTTTGCAAAACAAACACGGCGGATATGGTAAAAAGCTTGGGCTTCCGTGCTTGTTTTGAAATGAGCCCCCGGGTGGGCCAGGTCCTGGGGTAGTTGTTAAAAAAAAAAAAAAGGAGGGGGGCCCCCTCCTAAGGCTCTTCGAGCCCTGGGGACCACCACCTCCCTAGGGCTTAATTTATTGGAGGGGGCCTCAGGGACCCCGCTCCATGGGCTCTGTTGAGCCCCAGGGGCCACCACCTCCACTGGGCTTTACAGCAAAAAAAAGCTGGGGCCACGCTGACCACCTCCTCCCTGGGGCCATCTAATAAACATGGGAGGGGGCTGCGTGACCCCAACCCCTCCTGGGCTATATACGCCCCGGGGACGACCACCACCTCCCCAGGCTGGCCCGTGAAAATACAAGGGGTCCGCGCTGCCCCTCCTAGGATCTAATAATGGCCCTGGGGACCGCCACCCCCCAGGGCCGGCTTTTGCTATGTCCTGAGGTGCCCACCCCGGGACATAGCTGTTTGCTTTGGCGTGATGGGAGCTGTGAAAGAGAGGCAAGATAAAAGTGAGAAACAAACAGAAAGAGGCAAAATAAAGGTCAGGAGCAAGCAGAAAGTGGCAAAATAGAGGTCAGAAACGAGCAGCAAGAGGCAGAATAAAGGTCGGGAACGAGCAGGAAAAGGCAAAATAGCGGGTAGAATTAGAACAAAGAGACAAAATAGAGGGAGAGCAGGAGTGAGCAGAGAAGAGGCAGAAAATTGAGTTGAAAGTGAGCAGAGGAGGTACAATACCAAAGGCAGCAGAGGGTAGAGGGCTGCAGGCAAACTGGACTGGAGGACCGTCATAGGGGGAGCTGGCATGAGGACCTGCTCCCGTGTGCCCCCTCCTTTTACCACGCACCCACTGACTGACCCAGACACTCATGCATCCAGTCACAACCTGCTCAGACACACACACCCACTCAGATTCACACATGCACTCCTACACCAACTTACACAGCCATGTACACACCCATACAGTCACACACACACACACACACACTCACCTACCTATACAGCTACACACCCACTCTCAAAGGTTACAGGATACAATTAGGAAATAAAAAAATGTAAACATCGAAATTCACTGAAAAACCCAAAGGTTACTGGAATGTTATAGTTAGGAAACCGAATTAAAAACATTAGAAATTCACTGAAAAAAACAAAGGTTACAATGACGTTATAGTTAGGCTCAGATTTCACTCATACAAAACCAGTGAAAATCTGCAGTTAGTTACCTGAGCTAACTATAGCTTGAGCCCACGCAATGCACTGCTCATGACCTCACAGATTTCATCCCTCATGATTGTCACTCTTCGCTGATGACATCTCAAATGACATCATCCACCGAACCATTCACACACACCCATAAAACCTCATACACCCACTCACATACCTACTCAAATTCACTGACCCATAATACTACTGTCACACACATTCACCCATACAGCCAATCACACAACCACTCACTCATATAGCCACTTGCAGACCCACAAAACCACTCGCCCATACAGCCACTCACCCACCCATACAGCCACTCACTCACCCATACAGCCACTCACTCACCCATACAGCCACTCACACATCCATTCACTCATCCACAAAACCAATTACATACCCATTCACACCAATATATTCACTCAAGCGCCCACTCACTCTATAGTCACTCACACAAATACTGTGCAAAACAGCCACTCACACACCTACTCACTTACCCATATACCCAGTCAAACAGCCACTCACCCCATACATCCACTTACACAGCCACTCGCCCACAGAGCAATTCACATAGCCACTCAGTCACCCATACAGCCACTCGCATACACTCATCTACCTATAGAGCCAATCAGTCACCGATACAGCAACTGAGTATGGGTATACAGCCACTCAGACACCCACTACCTCACTGATAGTCAGTGCCACTCAGATAACATATATTCGAAACTATCACTCAGTACAAAAAGAATAGTAATTTAACTTATGCAGTTGATTAGTATAGATCTTTAACTCTCAAACTTCTATGAAACCCACTCACTGGATGATGTCATGAATGTCGTCCGTGATTTTAGTGATGTCATTTGAGATGTCATCAGTGATGTCACTGAAATGTCATGAGTGATGTAATATGTGAGGTCATAAGCAGTGCTTTGTGGGGGTGTAAGTTATAGTTCTCTTATATAACAAAAAGTGATATTCAGCAGTTCTAGTTACCTAACTGAAAAAACCATAGGTTTCAGGGACGTTATAGTTAGAAATTAGCATTTAAAAAAACCTTAGAAATAAACTGAAAAAACCACAGGTTTCAGGGACGTTATAGTTAGTTGGATATTTCACTTGTACAAAACCAGAGAAATTTGGCAGTTATAGTTAGTTCAGCTAACTATAACTCGCGCCCCACCATGCACTGCTGATGACGTTCCATATTACATCATTCATGACATGGTCAGTGACATCACTGATGACATCTCAAATGACATCACTGATGACCTCATCCAGTGACTGTGTGTTTCTATAAAGTTTAAATATGTTTTATATATATGCCAAGGTGTATTGAAGAATGAGTGGGTGTTTAAGTGTCTGGATGGATGATTTAGTAGGTGCGTGACTAACTGTATAAGTGAGTGATTAAATGTGTCTTACTGAATGCATGGGTTAGTGACTGATGCAGACATTCACACAGTTTAGTTTGTCAGTTGGTGTGTAAGCGGTTGCATGGGTTGGTGAGTAGCAAAATGAGGATCTATATGGGTTATTGATTGGTTGTCTGAGTATCTGTATGGGTGCCTGTGTGTGTGGGTGGGTGGGGGGGGTGTGACTGTGCATAGATGTGAGTGGATGATTCACTGGGTGTATGGGTTCAAGAGTGCATCTGTGAAGGGCTGTATTGGTGGGTGAGTGTGTGTATGTATGGGTGTGTTGGTGAGTGAATGGATGCCTCAGTGGTACATGTGTGAGTAACTGCATATGGGACAGGCAGTATATGTGAGTGTTGGAGTGTATAAATGACTATATGTGAGTGAGTTATTGTGAGAGTGGCTGTTTGGATGAGTGTGTGCTTGTATTAGTTATTGTATAAGAGTGTAAGTATGTGTTAGTATATGTTTGAATAAGTGAGGTGGTGTGTGTATAACTATAGGTGAGTAAGTGGGAGTGTGATTGATTCTTTGCATGACTGACTAGGTGTGTGAGTAACTATTGATGAGTGGCGGTGTGTGAGTGTCTGTATAGATATGTGAGTGCATATGATGCCGTATTGATGGTTGACTGCATGTATGAGTGACTGTATGGGTGAATGAGTGGATGTGTGTGTAGACCTAGGAATTAGTGAGTGGGTATGTACTAACTGGTATTGGTGTGTCTAGGAATTAGTGAGTGGGTATGTACTAACTGGTATTGGTGTGTCTATGCATCAGATTATCATGTGGATGATGTCATCAGTGATGTCATTTGAGATGTCATCAGTGATGTCACTGACCATGTCATGAATGATGTAATATGTGACGTCATCAGCAGTGCATTGCGGGGCACGAGTTATAGTTAGCTGAACTAACTATAACGGCCAAATTTCTCTGGTTTTGTACGAGTGAAATATCCAACTAACTATAACGTCCCTGAAACCTGTGGTTTTTTCAGTGAATTTCTAAGGTTTTTTAAATGCTAATTTCTAACTATGCCTACAAAGGTAGGACATGTGAAGAAAGAGGAAGAAAAGCGCAGAAAGAAGCAAGACAAATGCAGAAAGAGGCAACAGACGTCCAGAAAGACGAAGAAAAGTGCAGGAAGAAGCAACAGAGGAGCAGAAAGTCCTCCTGTGCCCCCAACTTTTTGCTGACGGGTACTGGTGGTAACTGACTCTGACTAACCAGGCCTAGAGCCAGTGCTATGCTAAAAGACACTTAGAATACAGTGAAAACACCTACATACACTAGGGAACACTATGCTTTGAGGTACCCCTGTGATTAGCATGACCTCCTCTGTATTTGCCATGAGTTAGTGCCTGGTCATTGCATGAGTACATGGGTACTGACTGGATGATTAGAGTACTGCAAGGAGAGTGCATGGTGAATTTATAAGTGCTTGTGTTTTGACGGAGTGCTTGGATAAGTACATGGAACTGGCTGGGTGATTGGAGGGGTGCATGGGTAGTGACAAAGAGATGGCTGGACTGCATCAGTAGTGCTCAGGGGACTGTAGCAGTGCATGTGTTTAGTGCCTGGGTCCTTGCATAAGTACATGGGTAGTGACTGGATGATTAGAGTGCTGCAAGGACAGTGCATGGTGATTTTATAACTGCATGGGTTTTGGTGGAGTGATTGGATAAGTACATGATGCTGCATGGGTGATTGGAGGAGTGCATGGGTAGTGACAGGGATTTCTGGAGTGCATGGGTACTACCTGGGTAATTGGAGGAGTGAATCAGTAGTGTGTAGGTGGTTAGAGGTCTGCATGGGAAGTGCTCAGGGGATTGTAGCAGTGCATGTGTTAGTGCCTGGGCCATTGCATAAGTACATGGTGCTGGCTGGGTGATTGGAGGAGTGCATGGGTAGTGACAGGGCGATAGCTGGACTGCATGGGTAGTGCTCAGGGGATTGTAGCAGTGCATGTGTTAGTGCCTGGGTCATTGCATGAGTACATGGGGAGTGACTGGATGATTAGAGTACTGCAAGGAGAGTGCCTGGTGAATTTAGAAGTGCTTGTGTTTTGGCGCAGTGATTGGATAAGTACACACATGTCACATCAGGCCCCGCCCCCTCCCTTCACCACTGTGCAAATGCACCCCCTGGCTGGTTTTAAGTTGGGGGATTAATTCCCCTTGAATCCTGAGGGTCCCTGGGGGCCAGCTAGCCCACCAGGTACCTCCAGTTAGTGCCACAGAGCTGCGTTGCAGAGAGGTGGTCCGAGGCCCCGCCCCTTTTTACACCTCTCTGCAATGCAGCTCCCTGGCGCTTACTGGAGGTACCTGGTGCGCTAGTTGGCCCCCAGGGACCCTCCGGATTCAAGGGGACTTAATCCCCCAACTTAAAACGCGCCACAGGGCGCGTTTGCACACTTGTCACATCAGGCCACGCACCCTCCCTGCACCACTGTGCAAATGCACCCCCTGGTGCGTTGTAAATTGGGGTATTAAATCCCCTTGAGTCCTGAGGGTCCCTGGGGGCCAACTAGCCCACCAGGTACCTCCAGTAAGCGCCAGGGAGCTGCATTGCAGAGAGGTGTAAAAAGGGGGCGTGGCCTTGGACCACCTCTCTGCAACGCCTCTGTGACATATGCCTCTCTTTGCGGTTACATTATGAAAAGAGGTGCTCGGTTGACAGAATTATTTTCTGACCGTGTGTAGTGATCAAGGACTCAAACTCGGTGTTAAAGACATGTCCTCATTAGGTCCACTGTGTTACGGACTATATCAGATACATATAAAACAAAATCCCTCGAGATATGCATCCTTCTGAAAATGCTCATGATTCTGTCAAATCTATCTAGTGCTAAGAAGCATATTCCGAGGCTCTCGCACTCATTCTGCCTCTGCAATTCTGTTGATTTTTTGCTGAGCTGTCCCTCAAAATACAAAAGGTATCGCATATTTGCAGCGCGTGCCGTAGTTTCTTCTGCTCATCTTTCCTACCGAGCATTAAAGGATCATAGAACGATTGTTAGCAGAGTTTTAACATTCCACGCAACAATTGTGTAGCTTCCCAGTTGGTTGTATAACTGCGGATTGATGTCATATCCATGAATGATGGCCTGTGATTTACATGTGTGACAGCACTCTGGGGATTATGGTTCAGAGAATGCTGCAGTCATTACACCCGTGCAGCTGCAAGCTTCGGCACTTGAAAACAAGACAAAACCTCAAAAGATTGAAGCACGTGAATTCATGTGTTTATAGAGATACCATGCTGAGGTTACATGGATCTTAGCGTTGCACCTTCTTGTGAAGTGTGTTCTGCTGCAATAAGATGTGATCGCTGAGAAGAAGAGTTATGGTGTTTGTTGCATCGATCTTTTCAAACAAAGCTTCCAGCCTGTTAAATACTTAAGGGTGGCGGCTCATGTCACACAGAGATAGAAGGAGGCTTTGAATACACACACCCAGGTGTCAACACACTGTGCACAGAGACATGCAGCTTTAATACATTCCTATTTAAATATTACAAAATGAGTTTGTTCGACTTCCCGCTTCCCATTGATTCCTGTGTATGGTGTCGCCCCCCCAGTCGTGGGCCCAAATATAGATAATTTAATGCTAATTAAAAGGTACCGACTGGGTCGTGCTTCATTAACTCGAACACGCATTTGGCTCCAGTTGAAATCCTGGTGCATAAGGTGTAGGGCTGTTGATACTAATTCCTTATTCCTATGACCATGCTTGTTGCCTAATGTGACTCCATGTCCCATTTAATGACGATCACGCACCTTATGCAGTATTCATATGCCATTTAATGGTGACCATGCACATTATGTAGTATTCATATGTCCATGTAATGTTAATCAGGCACCTTATGCAATATTCCTTTTATCTTGTGAAAGGCGTTTAAAACCTTTGGGTAATGTCCACGCTATATACAGATGCATAAATAAATGAATACATAAATATATGAAAATAAACATTTGGGATAGCGACGTTAAAGTATTTTTGCATATCTGTGTAGCTGCTTAAAGTGATACTGGCTCGAAGTGCTGGGAGGGGGTGCGGTGGAGTCACCTTGGAGATGACCTTTGGCGGGAGAACTTTAGAGCTACTGTCCTCACCCTCATCGCTGAGTTTAATATCTTCTGCAGCCTGTCTGTATCCCTTATGGAGGGGCGTATACAGCCTTAATGTACACAAGAATTGCATGTTAAACTAATCTCTCGAAATATTTATGAAATGCCGTTGAGATCTAGGGTGGTTTAAAACTCTGTGCGATTTGACCTTGCAAAATCGGGCTCTCTGAAACTTACAAAATGTCTCAATGTATCACGGAATATGAGCAGTGCACAATGACCACTGTGATATTGTCGGAGGCCGTCTCTCTCGCATCGGACGGCATTAATAATAGGTTCCCAGATTGTATTCACGGCACAGCGCACGCATAGACGCACACCCATGCACATATGCAGAGCAACAGACACAGAAAAATGCACACACGGGTGTGCACAGACACACTGGCAGAAAGGCAGACACGCGCACGTATGTGCATGCCTGCAAGTGCAGAGACTGCCATGCATACTTGCATGCGCACACTCAAACACACATTTTACGCAGTAACATATATAGATTTAGTTATAGCTGTTTGTATTCTTGGGTACAAATTTATGCTTATGTATAAACGAACTTATAAGCAAATACCTTTGGAGTCCGATAGAAAATGTTCATAAAAGCTAAAGTTGCGTCTACACAGTAGCCCCGCAGAACAAAGCGTAGGCTGTGATGTCACGTTTTAGGAAACGGCGAGTCAATATTCACACAGCTTCCCCCCAGCGACTACCCAAAAAAGCCTCACATATTTAAATGGATGCAAATTGCTAAACTGCAAAAGAATACGCCCATTTATGGAGTTTGCAAAACGTGCCAATTTTTTGCATTTCTAGGAGTTGCCTTGAAGATTTGTTTCTGGCAAATTGAATGAAAAATGTGATGAAATACGGGAGTATTCTCAATTATAGCAGCAGCCCGAAGACTGCCCTGTAACGCTCTGACAACTGCATGCGCAGCAGGGTCTAGTACATGTAAATAATACGGAGCGAGGAATCTCGCAAGATGCGCGAGCCTCGATGAAATACGGGAGTATTCTCAATTATATCAGCAGCCCGAAGACTGCCCTGTAACGCTCTGACAACTGCATGCGCAGCAGGCCCAGTACATGTAAATAATACGGAGTGAGGAATCTCGCAAGACGCGCGGGCCTCTGGAGCACAAACACACATCTATCGTTTTTTTAAATTTTTGGACGGATTCGCGCACCCCGCCCGAATTTTTTTTTAAAAAGTACTTTTTTTGGGCCTGGGGGTCCCTGTGGGACCCCCTGAGCAGGCCTGGGGGGGTCAGGGTGTTTTTACCCTGCCCCTTTTTGTTGTTTTTTTAAATCTTTCTCCTACCTTTTTATTTCTCTCTCGGTCCGAGGCACAAGATGGCTGCCAACACTTCCTGGTTTGAAGTGTTGGCAGCCAATCGGAGGCAAGCTCGTGCTTGTGTGGTTAGGCTCTGCCCAGATATCGAAACCTTTTCTTTTTTTAATTTCTCAGGAACTACTGAACGGATTTACACCATTTAAAAATAAGGACTCTTTCTGAAACAAGACCTACCTTTTTGCCAAATTTGGTGTAATTCCGTTCAGCAGTTCAGGCTGTAGCTTTGTCTAAAGTTTCCTATAGAAATTAACATGGGGAAAACGCGTTTTGGGACCCCCCCTTTTTTCTCGGCCCCCGCTTGTCGAATCACCCCGAAACTTTCAAGACAGGAGCTGACCGGAGCGGGTCACTAGTTTTGAAAAGTTCGCGAAGATTCGTCAACCGGTGTTAGTTATTGGGGAAACAAAAAACGCTTTTCCTATGGAAACTAGGTCCTAACTATAACTACCTACTGGCGACCGCCAGTAGGTAATATATATACACTGAAAAAAACAAAGGTTACAGGGACGTTATAGTTGGGAAATAGAATTTCATATAAATATATATTTAGGTTAAAGTGAAAAAACCCCACTGAAGTTCACAGAGCTAGCTATAATTGGTGCCCCACCATGTCGTGTAAGGCAAGCTATTCAAGGCGCTTGCGAAAGTTATAGTTACTTCATTTAACTATAACTGATTTAATTATTTTTTTGAGTTTTTTCATTTAAAATGTTACTTTTCACTTGCATGTTCACCTAACTATAACATCACTTTAACCTTTGTGGGTTTTTTTTTCCAGTCAATTTCAGTATTTTTTTTTTTAGTGTAAAGTAGTAATACTTGAACCCCATGGATGGCCGACCCATTCTTCCAATCCCCATGAAGGGCCGCACCAGGCCCTGTGTCTAACTGCGGGGGCTGCCAACTCTCCACCTCTGACCGCATTTCAGCCAGGTCATAGCGCACACACCCTTTGTACATGTGCAGCATGGGACCTGCTGAACAAACCTTTTCAGTTCCTGTGTCCTGTAATGGTGGCCACAACATTTCTGTTAATTTTGCTTCCAGCCTATCATACTCAGAGGTCCTGCAGGACTACCTTATGAGCGAGGCAACCAAAGGGGTAAAACAAAAATCCCCCTTGGCCGATCACATCACAATATTATTTGAAGTTGTGTGCCCCTGTGAATCCTGCAAACTCAGCCGTGCAGGTATCTATTGATTTTGAACCCTAATTTCTTAAAAACAGCTGAACTGATTTGCACCAAGTCACAAAAAGAATGCTTTCTGAGTAAAGATCAAGTTTCTGCCAAATTTGGTGAGATTCTGTTCAGTCATTTTAACTGTAGTTCTGTTCAAAAATCCATATGGATTGCATGGGGAACCATGCTATTTTTTGCCCTGCTTAGCTGATCACCCAGAACCTTTCTAAGAGGGAGCAGAAGTGGGGGAACTTTTTGAGGGGAAAGTGTCGTGAAGATTCGTCAAACAGCAGAGTTATTGGCAAAACAAAAAATTAATTTGCTATGGCAACTAGGTCTTAACTATAACTACACAGTGGCGGCTGGCTGTGTGTGTGTGTGTATATGTGTATATATATATATATATATATATATATCTATAGTCACTGAAAAAAACAAAGGTTACAGGGACATTACAGTTAGGAAATAGAATTAAAAAACCTTAGAAATTCACTGAAAAAAAGCAAAGGTTACAGGGATGTTGGGCTCGGATTGTACACACAAAATAATAGAAATTCAGCAGTTATAGCTACCTGAGCAAACTATAACTTACACCTCCGCAATGCACTGCTTATGACCTCACATATTACAGCACTCACGACATGATCAGTGACATCACTGATGACATCACTCATCACATCCAGTGAGTAAGTGTTTCGTAAACGTTTCTGAGACTTAAAGATGTATGCTAAGCTAATGCATGAGCTAAATTACTATTGTTTCTGTACTAGTAATTAGTCATACTATTTCTAATATAGGTCGTCTGAGTGGCTGTGTCTATATCAGTATGTGAGTGGGTGGATGTTTAAGTAGGTGTATGGGTGCATGAATGTATGGGCTAGGCAGTGGCTGTGTGATTGTCTATATGAGTGAGCGAGTGGCTTTATGGGTAAGTAGCTGTTTAAGGGTGTGCATAAGTAAGTGAGTGGAGTTGTATGGATGCGTGAAGGGGTATTTAAGTGGTTGTGTGAGTGGCTGTATGAGTGACCGTATGGGTGAGTGAGTGGGTGTATCAGTGTCTGTATGGATAAGTGAATAGCTATATGGGTGTCTGTATGGGTGAGAGATTGGCTGTGAATAGTTGTTTGGGTCTGTGAATGGGTATGTGAATGGGTATGTGAGTGGCCATGTGAGTGGTTGTATGGGTGAGTCTGGATGATGTAATCAGTGACATCATTTGAGATGTCATCATTGATGTCACTGACATGTCATGAGTGATGTAATATGTGAGGTCACAAGCAGTGCATTGCGGGGGTGTAAATTAAAGTTAGCTCAGGTAGCTATAACTGCTGAATTTCTATGGTTTTGTGTGTACAATCTGAGCCCACCTATAATGTCCCTGTAACCTTTGTTTTTTTTCAGTGAATTTCCAAGTTTATTTTATGTTAGTTCCTAACTATAATGTCCCTGTATCCTTTGGTTTTCTTTTTAGTGAATTGTAAAGGTTTTTAAAAAATGTTATTTCCTAACTGTTGTGTGTGTGTGTGTGTGTGTGTGTGTGTTTTCCCCACTGAAATAAACAGGGACATTATAGTTGGGAAATAGAATTTAAAAAAACATTTCACTCCTACAAAACCAGAGAAATTCAGCAGTTAGTTACCTTGGCTTGACTGTAACTTACTCCCCCACAATGCACTGCTTATGGCCTCACATAATACACCACCCATGACATGGTCAGTGACATCACTGATGACATCATCCGGTGATTGAGTGTTTTAAAAAAGTTGTTGGGTCACAAGCGAGTAACGGGGTCAGTAGGAAAGGAACATCATGCTTCACATAGCAGACCAGTAGCCCCAGCCCTTCAGGTCTACGACACAAAAGCAGTTAGCGCAGCCCTGTATGGAGCAGAGCTGTGGGGATTTGACAAGATCCACGATCTCTGCAGATCCAAGCATAAATTCCTAAGGGACTTCGTGATGCTGCCCTAAAATATTCAGTTCACTCCCCTAATGCTTGACATGGGCAGGCACTCCATTGGTGCCATAGCGAGGCTTCGCCCGCTCCTCTTTTGGGCTCGCATTAGGTGGACCCCAGAGCTCTTACCCTATGCGGAAGCCTTATCTGAGGTTATCCGTATGGACACAAGCAATAAGGTAGGCTGGATCACCAATGCTAGGAAACTGATGTCTGCACTAGGGCTCTAAGCCCAGTGGGCCAAGCAGGATCCACCGAGGAAAGATGTCCTAAAACAATACTACTGGGAATGGGTGGATCAGCAAGAATCCAGTAGACCTAACTAGGGAAGACTAACTGCAGAATTCCATCTCCACAAACAGACTAGACACCTGGAGCCCTACCTAGTTATAATTCAGGTCCCTCGGGACAGGATGCTATACATCCATTTTAGGTTTGGCACACTTCCTGTTTGTGAGACAACAGCTAACTGGCATCCATGCAACTTAGCACCAAAGGATTGCCCATGCTGCAAGGACCCGGTGGAAAGTGTTGCCCATGTTATGTTTGTTTGTCCGGCCTACGCCAAACCAAGGGCGAAATGTCTAAAACCAAAATGCCAGCAACTGGGCACACAGAACCATTGGGTTGCCTTGCGCATCTTAAGATTCAACTCTAGACCACTTTTTGCTTGTGGAGTGGCCAAGTTCTTAAGCCACGCATGGCTTATAAGACGGAAGGCTCAGATAGGCACGCCATAGCACACCTTCAGGATGAGGATCACTTACAGGGGCTCATAGGATGGCACCCTGCGTTTTTATCCATATGTTATGCACATGCCCTTTAACGTCTATAGTCCCGAGAAGGGTTGGAAAAAAATCAACATAAGGCCTCCTGGGTAGTGGGAATTGGGTCCAACTGTAAAGGCCCCAAACTCGAAAACACTGTGACGTTCCTCCTTCCTTTTACACATTGTTTTAATGTATGTTTTATATTCCAACGTTATTTTAAACTTTTTTTATTGACTTACTTAATTTCATACTGCTCTTTTATTGCAGCCGCGCATTAAGATGAATTGTTAACTGTAAAGTTGTTGCACAAACTGTTTATTTTTATATTTCTTCTTTTACTCTAACTGGCGTCTTTTACAGCTTTTATGACACGAGTTGTCGAAATAAAGCTTATACAATCAATCAATATATACCAAGGTGTATTGGTGAATCAGTGGGTATATGAGTGCCTGTATGGATGATTAAGTGGGTGCATGACTGACTGTATAAGTGAGTGATTAGGTGTCTCAGTGAATGTATGGGTGAGTGACTAGGTTGTGCGAATGTCTGTATCAGTCTGTCAGTTGGTGTCTAAGTGGCTGTATGGGTTGGTGAGTGGGTATGTCAGTTGCTGTATGGGTGATTGGTTGTCTGAGTACCTGTAGGAGTTTCTGTGTGGGTGGGTGAGGGGTGTGTGACTGCCTGCATGAGTGGGTGAGTCAGCGGATGCATGGGTCGGTGAATGTCTGTGAGAGGCTGTATGGGTGACTGTATGGTTGTGTCGGTGAGTGAATGGATGTCAGTATATGGGTGAGTAACTGCATATGTGAATGGAAGTATAGGTGAGTGTATGAGTAACTGTATGTGTGAGTGATTGATTGCGAGAGTGTCTGTATGGGTAAGTGTGTGCTTGTGTCAGTGGCTTTTTAGGTGAGTGAGTATGTGTTAGTATCTGTATGAATAAGTGAGTGGGTGTGTGTATAACTGTATAGGTGAGTAAGTGGCTGTGTAATTGACTGGGTGAGTGATTAGGTGTGTGATTAGCTCTATGGGTGACTGACAGTGTGTGAGTGGCTGTATGCGTGTATGAGTGGATATATCAGTGGCTGTATTGGTGAGTGACTTGGTTATGAGTGGCTGTATGGGTGAGTGAGTGGATGTGTGTAGACCTTTGAATCAGTGAGTGGGTGTGTAAGTACTGTTATGGGTGTGTCTATGGGTTTGAGAATGGTAGTATGGAAGTTGGAGTGGGTGTATGAAAGGTTATATCGGGGTGTGTGAAAGGTTATATTGGGGTGTGAGTCAGATTCTGTAGATGATGTAATCGGTGATGTCATTTGAGATGTCATCAGTGATGTCATTGACCATGTCATGAGTGATATATGTGAGGTCATAAGCAGTGCATTGCAGGGGCGCAAATCATAGTTGGCTCAGCTAACTATAAACTACTAAATTTCTCTGGTTTTGTACAAGTGAAATGTCAGCCTAACTAAACGTTGCTGTAACCTTTGGTTTTTTTCAGTGAATATCTAAGGTTTTTTAAATGCTAATTCCTAACTATAACGTCCCTGTAACCTTTATTTTTTTCAATGAATTTCCAGGGTTTTTAAAGTAGTCACGTTTGCAGAGTGGTGGTGAAAGGGGGTGGGCCTCCGACCACCTCTCGGGAATTCCGCTGTGTAGGACTTACGGAAGGTAACAGGAGTGGTAGTTGGCCCCGGAGGACGTGGAGGACGGGGTCCAACTACCCCTCCTGTTAACGTCTGCAAGTTCCACACAGCAGGATTGCTGAGAAGTCATCAGAGGCCACACACCCTTTCTCCACCACTCTGCAAATGCGTCTTTCAGCACACTACTAGTTCGGGGATGAAGTCCACTTGGCTTTTGAGGGTCAATGGGGGCCAACTACCCCTCCTGCCACCTCCAGTAAGACCCACACAGCTGCATTGCAGAGAGGTCGTCAGAGGCCACACACCCTTTTTCCACCACTCTGCAAACACTGCTCCTGGTGCACTACTGATTAGGGGGGATAAAGTCCACTTTATTCCTGATGCCCTCAGGAGGCAAAGAGACCTCATCCCCCCCCAGCAGTGTACTGAGAGGCGTTTTTGCAGAGTGGTGGAGAAAGGGAGCATGGCCTCCAATCACCTCTCAGCAATCCCACAGTGTGGGGTTTACTCAAGGTAACAGGAGGTCTTGTTGGACCCTAAGGACCCTCAGCAGCCAAGGTAACTTTATCCCCCAACCAGACGCTCACCAGGAGGCGCGTTTGCAGAGTAGTGGAGAAAGGGGCGGGGCCTCCAGCGAGTTGCCTACTTTAAAAAAGAAACATTTATGAACGGGGGCCACGTGGCCCCCTTCCCTGGACAATTTTGGGCCCCGGGGACCCCCATCCCCCAGGGCCTGACCCTTTAAATTTTTTTTTAAAAAGTTATCTAAAAAATGGGACGGGCCACAGCCACCTCATTGGGGACCACGGGGGGAGTCCGAAGGCCCCCCGGTCCCTGCCAGCTCCCAGTGTCTTGCGGGAGCTGGCATTACTTTTAGACAGAGGGTCTGCTAACATGCAGCTCCCTCTGTCCAAAAGCAATTCTACTCTGCTTCTTGCAAGCAATTTTGCTCTTGCTTCCACGATGCGGAGCAGTGTTTCCTTTGGCCTGGTGGGAGTGGTGCTCCCGCCAAGCCATTGCAAACTGCAATGTCCCGGGGTGGGCACCCCGGGACATTGCTAGAGCCGGGCCTTGGGGGTTGCGGTCCCCAGGGCCAAATAGGGCTCCTTTGTTCAAATTTGACCCAGGGAGGTGGTAGTCCCCACAACAGACCCCCTTAATTATTGTATTTGTGCCCCGGGGAGGTAGTGTTCCCCGAGGCTGCAGGGCAGGCCTATGGCCTCCCCGCATTACTTTAAAAAAATAAAAAACCTGAGTGCCCCGGGAGTTGGTCCCCCGGGAAGGGGGGGTTCACGAGACCCCCCACATTATTGAAATTAGTCCTGGGGAGGTGGCTGTCCCCAAGACAAGGGGGGGGTCAGCTGGTCCCCCACACATAATTGTAATATTGGAATTTAGCCCTGGGGAGGTGGTGGTCCCCGGGGCTGTGGGCGGGTCCAGTGGGCCCACCCGCATTCATAATGAAAAGTGTCCTGGGGAGTTGGTGGTCCCTGGGGCTTTGATAAGCCAGAGGAGGGGTCCCCATGCGCCCCCCTCCTAAATTTACCATATGCCCCTGGGACTTGGGTCACCCGGGTTTTTCTTTAAAGCAATCGCGGGAGCCCTTGTGTTTTAATTTTTTATTATCATTTTGCTGCGGATTCGCTGCAAAATAAAAAAAATAAATGATGCTTTTTACCCCAGCTGGGTCCCTCAGGGACCCCTCCGCCATATCTTGGGGGGGGTCAGGGTATTCGTATCCTGCCCCCTTTTTTTTTTTCTTTTTTACTTTTTGTCTGGGACTCTGCTTCAAGCAGAGTCCCAAGATGGCTGCGAACACTTCCTGGTTGAAGTGTTGGCAGCCAATCAAATTTTAATAGGATTCGCGAGTCCACTGCAAGGTCTCGCGTCTCCAGATATCTATATTTTTCTTAAATATAGATATCTCAAAAAGTACTGAACGGATTTACACCAAATCACAAAAAGCACGCTTTCTGGACCAACATCTAGCTTTCTGACAAATTTTGTCTAATTCCATTCAGCAGTTCATGCTATAGTCGTGTTCAAAAAATGAAAAATCCCCGTAGCCAGCAGCTGAACCAAAAAGGGAAAGCTTTGTGACAATTTCATGGATATTCGTCATGTGGCGCCAAAGTTATTGGCAAAACAAAAAATGCTTTTCCTATGGAAACTAGGTCCTAACTATACCTATTGGTGACCGCCAGTAGGATATATATATATCCTACTGGCGGTCACCAGTAGGTATAGTTAGGACCTAGTTTCCATAGGAATAGCATTTTTTGACATGCCTATAATTTTGGCGTCGTTTGGCAGCGCCGAAAGAAAATGGCGGATGTCCGGGCTCGGATTGCGAGAGCGCGGGGCTGACGGACTCCCGCAACAAACAGCAGTGGTTGTCCCCGGGTAATCCCGGCCACTGGCGCTCGGGATCGCAGCTACATCTCTTGGCCCCGCAATAGCTCCCGGTGACTTGCGGGACCGCCCTGGGCCTGACGCGGAGCTTTCCAAGATGGCGGGCAGACGCGGTGAGCAGATCGCGATCGGCCAATCTCGGAGGCCTAGCTGGGAATGACCACCTCGGACTCGGACGCGCTACCCCTCCAGCGTAGTAAATAGCGGACTGCCAAACGTTGCTGGAGACGGCGGGACAGACCCCCTGCAGACTGAGTGAGTTCTCATCCCCTTGGGTTTCTGGCGGTGCCCCAGGGGTCTCATTAGAGGAGCTACGAACCTCTTTCCCCACGAGGGTGAATTTAAAGCGGAGCTGAAGGTAGACACGGACGCCATAAGAGGGGGACCTATGATTCACGCTGAGGCTGCTTGGAAGAGGGGTGCCTGACCCTAACATGGCTGCCAGGAGGCCTTCCCTTGTTGGTATGTGACCACTGCGAGGGGTCTGGAAGTAAGGATAATTCCCCCACGGGGAGAGCGAATAGAGGGCGCCGAGGTGGTAGTTGGGTGGCATCCTTTCTTGAACCTGCTGACTCTTGTGGGTTGACGGGAGAGGCGCTGAAAGCGGACTTGGTATGATACCTGGAGCAGAGGAGTAGTGTGATCCCAAGAGCGGAGAAGTGGACGAGGGAGTCCCTGTTTGTGGCTACCGGGATGGTGCAGATTCCACGTACGCGAGGGGCGGCCGAGGGCTGACAAAGCGGAGGGCCCCCTATGCCACCCAAGAAGAACCTCAATAATAGGGTTTCCAACTACTTCACGTCAGCTGGAAAGGGGACGACGGAGAAGGGAGCGACCATGGCATTGACCCGAGACGATCTCTTGTCTTCCCTGCGAGACTTCAAACAAGAACTACGCACCGAGCTGCGGGCGGACATTAAGGCGGACATGGAAGCCTCCTTCGAAACCTTCCGCGTGGAGGTGCGCGAGAAACTAGTGTCGGTCCAAGCAGATGTAGACTCCGTGGGAACACGTACACTCGATCTGGAAGCGCAGCAACAGGAGACAGCGGGTAAGATTAAATCTCTGGAAGAAAGCACGGCCGACCTACACAAGCAACTACGCGATTCAGTACTCAAATGCGAAGATTTGGAAAATCGCTCACGCCGCGACAATATAAGAGTCCGAGGCCTGGAGGAGGAATGCGAGGGCCCAGACCTGGAGGCGTTCATGGTGGGTCTCTTCTCCTCTGCCCTTGGAGATGATGGCTCGGAGGTCCGGCTGGAGAGAGTACATAGAGTTGGCCCGTGCCTACCAGGGGAGGATCGTCGCCCACGAGATGTTCTGGCTAAGTTCAGCTCATTTAAAATAAAAGAGCTAGTCCTGCAAAAGGCTAGGGCCTCCGATTCCCTTACCTTCCAAAACACCACGTGCACCCTCTACCAGGATGTAGCACAGGCCACTCTCATACGCCGTCAGCAGTTCCGTCCTGTCACTGAATATCTAAGAGAGAAAAACGTCAGGTACCGATGGACATACCCCTTTGGGATAGCCTTCCTATGGCAAAACAAGCAGCAACATTGCGTGGAACTATCGGAGGCGGCGGCCTTGCTGGGCTTGGAACTCTCCAAAACCTCATCGGATCACGAAGGAGAAGGCCGACCGGATCGACGCAATGGCGGACAATGGCGCAGTATGGGCAGGAAAAATACAAAAGCTCCAGATTGAGGCCACCGTTTTAAGGGAGCAGTGAGATCCCCAACACCTGGTATGGATGGAGTGATGGCGGTCTTCACTCACCTCCCTCTTGCGCCCAAGAGTAGGTCAGGTGGGAGTATTGGGGATCTGGATGGAGTGGAGGACTTGCAACTTTCACGTTTCGCTGCGAGTTGGCTGCCCCGCTGTCCCTTGAGCAGTTACTCCTGGTGCCTGACACGGACAACACGTGAGCTAAATGTCATTGTGAGCTCAGGTTGGGGGGGGTCTTACAACTACACGGAGGTGGGAGGCCTCAAGGGGTTGGGTTGTGGAAGCCGGGGCCTGTCCGGTGATGCAAGCTGGAGATGTTTACTTGGGACATTGTCGAGTTTACTCACTGAACAGTCCTAAATGTCTTTGTTAATGAATACTCGGTCTGGGGGGGGGACAGTTTCCTCACGCAATGAATGCCTTACTTTTTTTTGCTATGACAAGGGCTGGGGGATGGGA
Organism: Calotriton arnoldi; assembly: GCA_963921515.1. Classification (NCBI taxonomy): domain Eukaryota; kingdom Metazoa; phylum Chordata; class Amphibia; order Caudata; family Salamandridae; genus Calotriton; species Calotriton arnoldi. Next base: position 93,169 of record CAWUFW010021091.1, on the reverse strand, counting down.
ATTGGTAATGTTCCTGGAGTGTTTCTTAGTTCTGGACTTCCCCTCTAGGAGGGGGACTCCACACACTCATTTCACAGGTTTGTTGTGGTTTTTACTTTTGGTTAGATGTCATGGTGCTCTTATCTTTATTGGTTTCGGGAGGGGATGGGGGGGGATCTCCAATGGGTCGAGTCGATGGGGTCCATCACCTCTAGGGCAACAACCTTCCTTACGTACTCATGGCAGTTAGGGTGTGTTCTTGGAATGCTCAGGGGTTAAATTCCCCCAACAAACGCCAGCGATTCTGGAAGTACATGCTTGACCACAATGTTCAAATAGTAGCTCTTCAGGAAACCCATCTCAAAAAATCCGAAGATCGGAGACTGCGCCACAAGGCTTATCCCCACATATTTAGGTCCTCACATTCCTCTAAACAAAATGGGGTGGCATTGTTGTTTCATTCGGGGGTTCCTTTCCAAGCTCAGGACACTAAAACGGACAAAAACGGGAGGTTCCTCATGGTCAGGGGGGATCTTCGAGGTCGCCCATGCACATTTGCGGCGCTCTATGCACCTAACACGGGTCAACAGGACTTCATCCTCTCCTTCCTTATGACTCTAGAAAATTTTGCTCGGGGGGGATATAGTGCTTTTGGGGGACTTCATTTTAGTCTGGGATTTGGACAGAGACACGTCACATTCACACAGGGCTCCAGGGGGGGCATTTGGTAAGGCGCTGCACTCACAACTTCAGCGCTTGGGATTGGTGGATGTATGGAGAGATGCCAATCCCACAGTGAGGGACTACTCGTTCTTCTCGCATTCACATAGAACGTATTCCCGTATTGATGACATTTTCCTGAGCCAAGCCCTGCTACCATCTGTTTTACAATCCCAGTTTCACCCAATCTGTTTATCGGACCATGCCCCCTTAGAAATGACGATTACTTGGCCGAACCCGTGCCCTAAACACGCCCGATAATACTTTCCCCACTTTTTATGCAGGGACAGACTCCTCAGAGACGACCTTAGGAAGACTATTAAAGGGTATCTCGAGACGAATGACCCTGAGGACACCTCTCACTCCACTACTTGGGATGCTCTTAAGGCTGTAGTCCGGGGAGAGTGCATTGAAATGGCCACTAGGTTACGTTCTCAGCAATGTACAGAGCGTCTCCAATTAGAAAGTGAACTTAAATCCGCGAACAGACGCATAAGACCCAACCTTCAGTTCTGACCCTTAGGAAAGTCACAGCCCTGAAAGGGAAACTACAGGCCATTTATACTAACAGAGCTGAAAAATCTATATTACGACTACACTCCAAGGGTTATGAGAGTGGGAATAAGGTGGGCACTTTACTGGCGCGCCAACTACGGGCTAAACAGGAGCGAGAGTACATCAAGCACATAGTAGACGAAAAAGGCATTTCTCACAGATCGGAGGAGGGCAAAGCTAGAGCCTTTGAGGACTTTTACAGAGCCCTTTATACCTCGGAGTCCTCTGGGACGAACGACCCCTCGGGCTACTTGGACTCACTAGACCTCCCTCAGGTGGGGCGCACACCAATGAAGAACTATCACAACCCATTTCAGCTGAAGAAGTGCAAAAGGCGATTGACTCCCTTAAACTCCAGAAAGCTCCCGGCCCAGATGGATTCTCAGCCCACTTCTATCGTACTTTCGCACCGGAGCTTGTCCCTTTCTTGACTACATTATTTAATTTCATCGCTTCCTCACATAAGGTCACTCCCTCGATGGGAGAAGCAATAGTGGCAGTACTTCCTAAACCTGGCAAGGACCCAGCCCATTGCTCTTCCTATCGCCCGATCGCTCTTCTAAACCTTGATGCCAAAATTTACTCCAAAATCCTGGCTACACGTCTTGAGAATATTCTACCCGCTCTCATAGATCCGGACCAATCTGGGTTCATTAAGGGGAGACAAACGCACGATAACTTGAGGTGCATCATTCATATTATTGAAAAGGCCCGCAAGAAGAATATTCCCACAGCGCTTCTCTCGCTAGACGCGGAGAAAGCCTTCGATCGCGTGGAATGGTCTTTCTTATTTAAAGTGCTTCAGCGATTTGGCTTCAGCTAAGCCTTCATTGGAATGATTCGCGCTAACTATCACTCTCCAAGCTCCCGGGTCCTTGTTAACGGAGTGGCGTCCTCCCCCTTTCCCCTAACGCGTGGGACGAGACAGCGTTGACCCTTATCCCCCCTTCTCTTTGCCTTGAGCATTGAACCTCTGGCACACAGGATCAGGGGTAACGAGGAGATTAGGGGTATGAGTTTTGGCACGGATGATCATAAGATCTCGTTGTTCGCAGACGACGTGCTTCTTCCGGTGACAGACCCCCAGGTTTCTCTCCCAGCCATTCAGTCTGAGCTGAAGACGTTTGAGGGGGTGGCGGGTTTTAAGGTTAACCTGACAAAGTCCTTCCTACTGAACCTGACAATACCCAAAGACGAATGGCGGGGGATCGAAGGGATGTCACCTTTCCGATGCACTTCCTCGGAAATTACCTACTTGGGTGTTAAGCTTACCCCACGAGTGCGGGACTTTTATCAGGCCAACTTCTCTCCCCTCCTGCGTCAACTAAAGAGCGATTTGGGCAACTGGAGCGCAGCTTACATCACATGGCTGGGCAGGATTAATGCCGTTAGGATGAATGTTCTCCCTCGTTTACTTTATCTTTTTCAAGGGCTTCCTATTCCAGTGGAGAGAGGACTATTTAGGGAACTGCGAATCATGCTGACCAAATTCATTTGGCAGGGAAAGAGGGCAAGACTTCCATACAAACTGCTCATTAGACCACGCAAGGAGGGTGGCCTGGCGCTACCGGACTTTCAATCCTACTATAGAGCAGCTCAATTGCGAGTAATCACGGAGTGGTCACTGAGGGTCTCGGAGAAACATTGGTTTCACATAGATAGACAGATAACGGGGCGTACTATCTGGGATCTCCTCTGGAAACCAAAGCGAGACAGACCACTCAATGCTTATATTAGCACCTCCACCACACTCAAGGTCTGGGACACTCTCACCTCCAGACTACAGCTTACGACCTTTCCATCCCCTTACATGCCTATACACTTTAACGCTGCGTTCCCCCCTGCATTACAGGAAGGACCCTTTGAAGCTTGGAGGGAGGGGGCCTGCCTCACGATTTTGCATTTGTTTGATAAGGGAGAACTCCTCACCTTCCAGGAATGCAAGACACAGTTTGCATTAATTAACAAAGAAGAATACCACTACCTGCAGTTGAAACACTGGGTGCAGCAGCCTCTGGTGCGGCCGGCCGCTACCAGGGAGTTGCTCCCTCTTGAAAGGTTCGCTAGGTCGGGGTCCTCTTCCAAGGGATGCATCTCCTTTTTATACGCTCTTATCCAAGCGTTGAGCCCCAGGGTAATACTGCGCTTCAAACATTTTTGGAATAATTTGATGGAGGCCCCTTTGGAAGATAAACAGTGGGAACACTTGGGTAGGGATATAGTGAAATTCAACCGTTCCATGTATCTCAGGGAGGCACACTACAAAATAATGTACGATTGGTATTTGTACCCTCAGAAACTGCATACGATTTTCCCGGGAACCTCCGACAGGTGCTGGAGGGGGTGTGGGCTCTTAGGTGATTTCAGACATATTTGGTGGGACTGCCCTATCATCAAACCTTTCTGGAAGGAGATCCTGTCCCAAATAAAACTTATCTTAGGCTACCCCATTCCCAACTCTATGGAACAGGTTTTGCTGGGGGTTCGGGATCCACTCCTGAAAAGACAGACACAGAGTGACAAATCTGTATTGTGGCTTTGCTTGGGGGCCGCCAAAATGTCAGTAGCTGCAGCCTGGAAGAAACAAGAGGCCCCATCCCTAACCCAGTGGCATGCGAGATTGTGGCGGGCTTTGGCTCTGGAGCGAATGACTGATATCGTTGAGGACACCAGGAAAGGTTTCGATTACATTTGGTCACCATTGGTCAGTTACCTATCAGAGGGGCTCCCTTTGACTGCTTGCAATCCAAGGCTTAGGGCCCTCCACTTGTTCCTAATCTAATTACCCACTGACGTAGGGAGGTACAAATGCTGCGCTGACCATCGGAGAGAAGACCTCGATACCCCAAACCTCATAACCATTTTTCTTCGCTTTTTATTTGCACCATGACATCTTAGTTAGATTTATTCCCTTTTTTCAGGGATAATTAAGTTTCTTTTTCATGTTACTCTCTTGGGAGGGTAGTGGGTTATTAGCTCACATTATTGGAAAGCGACATGTCCTGTTGAAACTGAGCCATATATTCAAAACTCATTCGCTTGGACATGGGGGTATAATGTAGTTTTCATGAACAAACTGTGTACCTGGGCGGATGATATTACTGAGAAATGTTGCATATGTAATGCTTTTGCTGCACTCTCTGAGAAAATTTCAATAAAAACATTTTGAAATAAAAAAACCTTAGAAATTCCCTGAAAAAACCAAAGGTTACAGGGGCGTTATAGTTAGAAAATAGAATTTTAAAAAAACTAGAAATTTAGTGAAAAAACAAAGGTTACAGGGACATTATAGTTAGGCTGACATTTCACTCATACAAAACCAGAGAAATTCAGCAGTTATAGTTAGCGGCGCTAACTATAACTCGCACCCCCACAATGCATTGCTTATGACCTCACATATTACAACACTCATGACTTGGTCAGTGACATCACTGATGCCATCTCAAATGGCATCACTGATGACATCATCCACGAAATCTCACACACCCACTCGCACCCTAATATAACCTTTCATTTACCCATTCCACCTTCCACACACCATTCTCAAAACCATTGACACAACCATACCAGTATGTACACACCCACTCAGTGATTCATAGGTCTACACACATCCATTCAGTCACCCACACAGCCACTTGTACACCAACTCACTCACTAATACAGCCCCTGATATATCCACTCATACAGCCACTCACACACTGTCACCCATAGAGCTACTCACCCATAGTCAATCACACAGCTACTTACTCACCTACACAGTTATTCAGACCAACTCACTTAGTTATACTGACACATACTCACTCACCTATACAGTCACTGACACAAGTACACACTCACCCATACAGCCACTCTCACAATCACTCATTCACACATGCAGTCACCTATATACTCCAAAGCTTCCCTATAATGCCTTTCACATATGTAGTTACCCATATACCACTGATACATCCATTCACTCACTGACACAGCCATATGCACACTCACTCACCCATACAGCCACTCACAGGTGCACTCACGAACCCATACAGCCACTGACTCACCCACTGACTCATCCATGCAGACAGTCACACCCCTCACCCACCCATCTACCCGCCCACACAGATACTCATACACCCATACAGTTACTCAGACAACCAATCAATAACTCATACAGCCACTTAAGTACCTGCTCACCAACCCATACGGCCACTTACACACCAACTGACAGACTGATGGACATTCACACAAATTAGTCACTCGCTCATACTTTCACTGAGACAATTATAATCACTCACTTAGTCACGCACCCACTAAATCATCCATAAAGGCACTCATACACTCACTGATTCATCAATACACCTTAGTGTGTGTATATATATTTAACACTTGTAAACCTTTTTGAAACGCTCAGTCACTGGATGATGTCATCAGTAATGTCATTTAAAGATGTCATCAGTGATGTTACTGACCATGTCATGAGTGATGTAATATGTGAGGTCATAAGCAGTGCATTGCGGGGGCGCAAGTTATAGTTAGCTCAGCTAACTATAACTGCTGAATTTCTCTGGTTTTGTACGAGTGAAATGTCAGCCTAACTACAACGTCCCTGTAACCTTTGGTTTTTTCACTGAATATACATACATATATACACTCACTCTTTGGAATCCCAGAGAAACACTGGCTCTCCAGGGTATATTTAGAGTCCATTTCTTTATTCACCAACTCTTTTTGGCCCCCATGAGCCTTTGTCAAGGTGAAGGGGAGAAAGTGCTAATGGAGTGTGTGAAAGGGCAGACGGAAAAAAAGGAGTGTAAGGAGCGAGTGCCACTTAGTATATATACCTTTAAGTCTCAGAAACGTTTACGAAACACTCGCTGGATGATCAGTGATATCACTGACCATGTCATGAGTGATGTAATATGTGAGGTCATAAGCATTGCATTGCAGGGTTAGCTCCGGTAACTAGAACTGCTGAATTTCACTGGTTTTGTATGATGAAATCTGAGGCTAACTAAAACGTCCCTTTGGTTTTTTCAGTGAATTTCTATGGGGTTTTTTATTTCTATTTCCTAACTATAACATCCCTGTAACCTTTTTTTTTTTTTTTGTGAATTTCGAATGTTTTCTTAATTTTGTTTTCCTAACTGTAACCTTTGAGAGAGGGTGTGTGAGTGGCTGTATGGGTCGGTCGGTGAGTGTGTGAGTGGCTGTATGGGTCTGTGAGTGAGTGAGTGAGTGTGTAAGTGGCTGTATGGGTTGATGGCTGGGTATGTTAGTGGGTGTGTGAATGGTTTTGTGGGTCAGAGTGTGAGCGAGTTTGAGAGTAGCTGTGTGGGTATGTGAGTGGTTGTATGGGTCTGTAAGTAGGTGTATGGGTATCAGTGGGTGTTTGAGTGACTGTATGGCTGTGAGGGTCTGTCAGTATGTGTGCAAGTGTCTGTGTGGGTCTGTCAGTAGGTATGTGAGTGCCTGAGTGGGTCTGTGAATGGGGGTTTGAGTACCTGCATTGGTCTGTGAGTGGGTCTGAGCAGCTGCATTGGTCTGTGAGTGGGTGTGTGACTGCCTATGTGAGTGGTTCTGTGAGTGACTGCATGGCACTGTGATTAGGTGTCTGAATTCCTGTGTAGGTCTATGAATGAGTGGGTGCATGACTGCCTGAGCAGGTCTGTAGATAGGTGTGAGAGCACTTGTGTGGGTGTCTGAGTGGGTCTGAAAGTGTTTTGTATTTTTTTGCCAAAGTGTGCCAAGATGTGTGGATTCTAAGTGGATTTACACAACGGGCAATGCGTAGCCTTGCAGGGGATCTGCAAATTCCTGAAGTGGAAAAGAAACCCGATATAACTCAATTTCATAACCAACATAGGTCCCTCTGATACTCCTCTAACACACCATGGGGTCAGGGTACCTCTACCCTGACCCGTATAATCCTTTTGCAGATACATTTTAAGACTTCTGAACCATTCCCCTATACTTAAAATGACAGCTGCAACCTCCTGGTCAAGTTGTGGTCAGCCAATCATGGTGTTGCTGGTGTCACGGGATCCACGAAGAGTCCACTTCCCTTGATATACAATGTTGGTTTTCCTTTAATAACAACGCAACTACTAAACGGATTTACACCAAATCACAAGAAGGGCTCTTTCTGGACAAAAAGCTACGTCTCTGCCAAAATTTGTGTAATTCTGTCCTGCAGTTCAGGCTGTATTCTTGTTCAAAATCCCTATGGGAAACGCAAATGTTTTGACCCCCCTTTTTTCTCTGCCCCCGCTTGATGGCTCACTCTGAAACTTTTCATGGTGAACTAGAAAAACCGGGCCATTTTCTTTGGAATATTTCGATGAAGATTTGCCAAATGGCGCCAAAGTTATAAGCAAGTCAAAAAACGCTTTCCTATGGAAACTAGGTCATAACTATAAATACCTACTAAAACAGTTAAGACACCAAGAATCCAGATACAGTTTTGATTTACAGAAAAAACAGCCCTTGGGTCTCAATAAGGATGAGGAACTGGAAGTTCATGTGGGCTGAGGTTTCCCAGTGTCCCTGTCTGTGAAGAACCTAGTATGATGGTTCCCCATTTGATTATGGTCTTTTCATTTGAGCACTGCTTTCATATTTGTATATATATATTTTGATTAATAAGTATGCCCATTTGGACTAGATTCTGTGTGTACAGCTTCTTTGGGTAGGTTAAATCATCTCATGACGCACTGCTGCCTATTCCAGTTGATACACTAGTCTACCCTGAAAATTTGTCTGGGTTGTATTATATAAAATATATTTTTTTAATTTCAATATTATTTGCGATCGACCATAGCTCTGTTTACATTATACTATTGTGATAAACTATCATATATATATATATTCACTGAAAAAACCATAGGTTTTAGGGACAGTTATAGTTAGTTGGACATTTCACTCGTACAAAACCATAGAAATTCCCCCGTTATAGTTAGTTCAGCTAACTATAACTTGCGCCCCCGCAATGCACTGCTGATGACGTCACATATTACATCACTCATGACATGGTCAGTGACATCACTGATGACATCACTGATGACATCTCAAATGACATCACTGATGACATCGCTGATGACATCATCCAGTGACTGTGTGTTTCTGTAAAGTTTAAATATGTTTAATATATATAGGGAAAGGCGTATTGAAGAATGAGTGGGTGTATAAGTGTCTGAATGGATGATTTAGTACGTCAGTGACTGACTCTACAAGTGAGTGATTAAATGTATCTTACTGAATGCATGGGTTAGTGACTAAACTGTGTGAATGTCTGTATCCGTCTGTCTGTTGGTTTGTAAGCGGCTGCATGGCTTTCTGAATAGCTACATGAGTGTCTAAATGGGTTATTGATTGATTGTCTGAGTATCTGTATGGGTGCCTGAGTGTTTGTGTGGGTGGGGTGTGTGTGACTCTGTGCATAGATGTGTGAGTTGGTGATTCACTGGGTGCATGGTTTCAAGAGTGCATCTGTGATGGACTGTATGGGTGGGTGAGTGTGTGTATGGGTGTGTTAGTGATTGAATGTATATCTCAGTGGTACATGTGTGAGTAACTACATATTTGAAAGGCAGTATATATGTGTGTTGGAGTATATAAATGGCTATAAGTGAGAGTGTGTGATTGTGAGAGTGGCTGTATGGATGAGTGTGTACTTGTATCAGTGATTGTATAAGAGCGTAAGAATGTGCTAGTATTTGTATGAGTAAGTGAGCTGGTGTGTGTATAACTGTATAGGTGAGTAAATGGGTGTGTGATTAAGTTTTTGCATGACTGACTAGGTGTGTGAGTACCTCTATGGATGAGTGGCGGAGTGTGAGTGTTTATATAGGTGTATGAGTGCATATGATAGTCCTGTACTGAGTGACTAAGTATGAGTGGCTGTACAGGTGAGTGAGTGGATGTGTGTGTAGACCTAAGAATCAGTGAGTGCGTATGTAGTTTTTGGTGTTGGAGTGTCTATGGTTTTGAGAATGGCAGTCTGTAATTTAGAGTGGGTGTATCAAAAGTTATATTAGGGTGTGAGAAGATGCATGAAATTATCACATGGATGATGTCATCAGTGATGTCACTGACCATGTCATGAGTGATGTAATATGTGACGTCATCAGCAGTGCATTGCGGGGGCACGAGTTATAGTTAGCTGAACTAACTATAACGGGGGAATTTCTATGGTTTTGTATGAGTGAAATGTCCAACTAACTATAACTGTCCCTAAAACCTATGGTTTTTTCAGTGAATTTCAAAGATTTTTTAAATGCTAATTTCTACCTATAACGTGTCTGAAACCTATAGTTTTTTCAGTGAATTTCAAAGGTTTTTTAAATGCTAATTTCTAACTATAACGTGCCTGAAACCTATGATTTTTTAAGTGAATTTCAAAGGGTTTTTTAAATGCTAGTTTCTAACTATGCCTACAGAGGTAGGACATGTGAAGAAAGAAGAAAAAACGCACAGAAGGAAGCAAAATATGTGCAGAAAGAACCAACCGAGGAGCAGAAAGAGGCCTTGTTGCAAAATCATCCTGTGCCCACAACTTTTTCAGACGGGTACTGGTGGTAACTGACTCTGACTAACCAGAGCCAGTGCTATGCTAAAAGACACTTAGAATACAGTGAAAACACATACATACACTAGGGAACACTATGCGTTGGGTTACCCCTGTGATTAGCATGACCTCCTCTGCAAGTCCCTAGTACATAATAGGGCAGGAGGATTAAAACTACCTCTTAAAACGCGCTACAGGGCGCGTTTGCACAGAGGTGAAGGGAGGGGGGGGCCTGAGGTGACGTGTGCAAACGCACCCCGTGGCGCGTTTTAAGTTGCGGGATTAAGTCCCCTTGAATTCTGATGGTCCCTGGGGCCCAACTAGCCCCCCAGGTACCTACAGTTAGGACCACAGAGCTGAGTTGCAGAGAGGCGTTCCGAGGCCACGCACCTTTTTTCACCTCTCTGCAACGCAACTCTGTTGTGCTTACTGAAGGTACCTGGTGGGCTAGTTGGCTAGTCCCTTCACCACTGTGCAAACGCGCCCCGTGGTGCGTTTTAAGTTGGGGGATTAGGTCACCTTGAATCCTGAGGGTCCCTGGGGCCCAACTAGCCCACTAGGTACTTCCAGTAAGCACCAGAGGCCTGCGTTGCAACGCCTGTAACAAATTGTGCAGTTGTGTTTAGGTAGTGAAGAGGGTCGTGCTGGGGGTAGTGTTTTAGGGTTTAGGGTAGTGCAGTGGTGTTTGTGTAATGTAGGGGGTCATGCTGGGGGTAGATTTAGGGTTTAGGGTAGTGCAGTGGTGTTTGGGTAGTGTAGGGAGTCGTGCTGGGGGGAGTGTTTTAGGGTTTAGGGTAGTGCAGTGGTGTTTGGGTAGTGTAGGGGGTCGTGCTGGGGGTAGTGTTTTAGGGTTTAGGGTAGTGCAGTGGTGTTCGGGCAGTGTAGGGGGTCGTGCTGGGGCTGGTGTTTCAGGGTTTAGGGCAGTGCAGTGGTGTTCGGGCAGTGTAGGTGGTCGTGCTGGGGCTGGTGTTTCAGGGTTTAGGGCAGTGCAGTGGTGTTCGGGCAGTGTAGGAGTCATGCTGGGGCTGGTGTTTCAGGGTTTAGGGCAGTGCAGTGGTGTTCGGGCAGTGTAGGGGGTCTTGCTGGGGCTGGTGTTTCAGAGTCTAGGGCAGTGCAGTGGTGTTCGGGCAGTGTAGGGGTCTTGCTGGGGCTGGTGTTTCAGGGTTTAGGGCAGTGCAGTGGTGTACGGGCAGTGTAGAGGGTCGTGCTGGGGGTGGTGTTTCAGGGTTTAGGGCAGTGCAGTGGTGTTTGGGCAGTGTAGGGGGTCGTGCTGGGGCTAGTGTTTCAGGATTTAGGGCAGAGCAATGGTGTTCAGGCAGTGTAGGGGGTTTTGCTGGAGGTGGTGTTTCAGGGTTTAGGGCAGTGCAGTGGTGTTCGTGCAGTGTAGGGGGTGGTGTTTCAGGGTTTTGGGCAGTGGTGTTCAGGCAGTGTAGGGGGTCTTGCTGGGGTTGATGTTTCAGGGTTTAGGGCAGTGCAGTGGTGTTCGGGCAGTGTAGGGGGTCGTGCTGGGGGTGGTGTTTCAGGGTTTAGGGCAGTGCAGTGGTGTTCCGGCAGTGTAGGAGGTCGTGCAGGGGTGGTGTTTCAGGGTTTAGGGCAGTGCAGTGGTGTTCGGGCAGTGTAGGGGGTCGTGCTGGGGGTGGTGTTTCAGGGTTTAGGGCAGTGCAGTGGTGTTCGGGCAGTGTAGGGTGTCGTGCTGAGGGGTGGTGTTTCAGGGTTTAGGGCAGTGTAGTGGTGTTCGGGCAGTGTAGGGGGTCGTGCAGGGGGTGGTGTTTAAGGGTTTAGGGCAGTGCAGTGGTGTTTGGGCAGTGTAGGGGGTCGTGCAGGGGGTGGTGTTTCAGGGTTTAGGGCAGTGCAGTGGTGTTCGGCCAGTGTAGGTGGTCTTGCTGGGGGTGGTGTTTCAGGTTTTAGTGCAGTGGTGTTCGGGCAGTGTAGGGGGTCTTGCTGCGGGTGGTGTTTCAGGGTTTAGGGCAGTGCAGTGGTGTTCGGGCAGTGTAGGAGGTCTTGCTGGGGCTGGTGTTTCAGGGTTTATGGCAGTGCAGTGGTGTTCAGGCATTGTAGGGGGTCGTGCTGGGGCTGGTGTTTGAGGGTTTAGGGTTTAGGGTAGTGCAGTGGTGTTCGGGCAGTGTAGGGGGTCGTGCTGGGGCTGGTGTTTCAGGGTTTAGGGCAGTGCAGTGGTTTTCGGGCAGTGTAGGCGGTCGTGCTGGGGCTGGTGTTTCAGGGTTTAGGGCAGTGCAGTGGTGTTCGGGCAGTGTACGGGGTTGTGCTGGGGCTGGTGTTTCAGGGTTTAGGGCAGTGCAGTGGTGTTCGGGCAGTGTAGGGGGTCGTGCTGGGGGTGGTGTTTCAGGGTTTAGGGCAGTGCAGTGGTGTTCGGGCAGTGTAGGGGTCGTGCTGGGGCTGGTGTTTCATGGTTTAGGGCAGTGCAGTGGTGTTCGGGCAGTGTAGGGGGTCGTCCTGGGGGTGGTGTTTCAGGGTTTAGGGCAGTGCAGTGGTGTTCGGGCAGTGTAGGGGGTCATGCTGGGGGTGGTGCTTCAGTGTTGAGGGCAGTGCAGTGGTGTACGGGCAGTGTAGGGGGTCTTGCTGGGGGTGGTGTTTCAGGGTTTAGGGCAGTGGTGTTCGGGCAGTGTAGGGGGTCTTGCTGGGGGTAGTGTTTCAGGGTTTAGGGCAGTGCAGTGGTGTTCGTGCAGTGTAGGGGGTCGTGCTGGGGGTGGTGTTTCAGGGTTTAGGGCAGTGCAGTAGTGTTCGGGCAGTGTAGAGGATCGTGCAGGGGTGGTGTTTCAGGGTTTAGGGCAGGGCAGTGGTGTTCGGGCAGTGTAGGGGTCGTGCTGGGGCTGGTGTTTCAGGGTTTAGGGCAGTGCAGTGGTGTTCGGGCAGTGTAGGGGGTTGTGCAGGGGGTGGTGTTTCAGGGTTTAGGGCAGTGCAGTGGTGTTCGGGCAGTGTAGGGGTCGTGCTGGGGCTGGTGTTTCAGGGTTTAGGGCAGTGCAGTGGTGTTCGGGCAGTGTAGGGGTCTTGCTGGGGGTGGTGTTTCAGGGTTTAGGGCAGTGGTGTTCGGGCAGTGTAGGGGGTCTTGCTGGGGGTGATGTTTCAGGGTTTAGGGCAGTGCAGTGGTGTTCGGGCAGTGTAGGGGGTCTTGCTGGGGGTAGTGTTTCAGGGTTTAGGGCAGTGCAGTGGTGTTCGTGCAGTGTAGGGGTCGTGCTGGGGATGGTGTTTCAGGGTTTAGGGCAGTGCAGTAGTGTTCGGACAGTGTAGGGGGTCGTGCAGGGGGTGGTGTTTCAGGGTTTAGGGCAGTGCAGTGGTGTTCGGGCAGTGTAGGGGGTCGTGCTGGGGGTGGTGTTTCAGGGTTTAGGGCAGTGCAGTGGTGTTCGGGCAGTGTAGGGGTCGTGCTGGGGGTGGTGTTTCAGGGTTTAGGGCAGTGGTGTTTGGGCAGTGTAGGGGGTCTTGCTGGGGGTGATGTTTCAGGGTTTAGGGCAGTGCAGTGGTGTTCGGGCAGTGTAGGATGTCTTGCTGGGGGTGGTGTTTCAGGGTTTAGTTAGTGCAGTGGTGTTCGGGCAGTGTAGGGGGTCGTGCTAGGGTATGTGTTTCAGGGTTTAGGGCAGTGCAGTGGTGTTCGGGCAGTGTAGGGGGTCGTGCAGGGGCTGGTGTTTCAGGGTTTAGGGCAGTGCAGTGGTGTTTGTGTAGTGTAGGGGGTCATGTTTTAGGGTAGTGCAGTGGTGTTTGGGTAGTGTAGGGGTCGTGCTGGGGGTAGTGTTTTAGGATTTAGGTTTGTGCAGTGGTGTTTGGGTAGTGTAGGGGGTCGTGCTGGGGTAGTGTTTTAGGGTTTAAGGTAGTGCAGTGGTGTTTGTGTAGTGTAGGGGGTCGTGCTGGGGGTAGTGTTTTAGGGTTTAGGGTAGTGCAGTGGTGCTTGTGTAGTGTAGGGGTCGTGCTGGGGGTAGTGTTTTAGGGTTTAGGGTAGTGCAGTGGTGTTTGTGTAGTGTAGGGGTCATGTTTTAGGGTAGTGCAGTGGTGTTTGGGTAGTGTAGGGGTCGTGCTGGGGGTAGTGTTTTAGGATTTAGGTTAGTGCAGTGGTGTTGGGGTAGTGTTTTAGGGTTTAGGGTAGTGCAGTGGTGTTTGTGTAGTGTAGGGGGTCATGCTGGGGGTAGTGTTTTAGGGTTTAGGATAGTGCAGTGGTGCTTGTGTAGTGTAGGGGGTCGGGCTGGGGTAGTGTTTTAGCGTTTAGGGTAGTGCAGTGGTGTTTTTGTAGTGTAGGGGGGTCATGTTTTAAGATGCAACGCTCCAATACCTGACCAGTCTGCACTACATAAAACTGCAAAAAAACTAAAAATAAAAAGTGTTTTGCACACTTTTGTCATTGGGCTATATGTGGGCTACATCTGGGTAATATTTGTGCTACATTTGGGCTCTTTTTTCACTGGTGGCCATCTTGGAAGACTTCTTTGTTATGAAGTTTCCTAATTTCCTCATTTACTGCAGTCTCCTCAGTAGGAAATGCTTTCAGTTTTTTACTTTGATTCCATCAAGAAGGCATTCAGATGTGTCACACATTTGCCATAAATTCAGAATTTTATTACTCTAGTTGTTCATTAGATCACTGTAGTAAAGCTACTGCTCACCAAGGAGTTAACTGGAAGTCTACTGCTGGTATTGAAAGTGATTGTTTCAGTCTGCATGTCAGAATTTTCTAATGAAATAGAAGAGGATTTGAGATCTCACTTAAAACATGCACTAAATTTTCTTTTTGCAGCACTAACCATAATTTCTATGGCAAAATGAACCCCTCATTTTGTTCCTTTTTAAATTAAATGTTTTAAGTGTTACCAGTTTATTCCAATCAAGATGGCTTCAGGTGTGCCATACTTTTGTCATAAGTAAGGCTGTTAGCACTCTAGTTGTTCTTTAGAACACTCTGGGAAGCTGCAGTAGAACACAAAGGCATCAACTGACAGGCTGCTCCTGTTGAAATATAACAGGAAGATATTTGAGATCTCACTTAAAACATGTCCTAATTTTTCTTTCTACAGCACTAACCATAATTTCTATGGCAAAATGAACCCCCTCATTTTATTCCTTTTTAAATTAAATGTTTTAAGTGTTACCAGTTTATTCCAATCAAGATGGCTTCAGGTGTGCCATACTTTTGTCATAAGTAAGACTGTTAGCGCTCTAGTTGTTCTTTAGAACACTCTGGGAAGCTGCAGTAGAACACAAAGGCATCAACTGACAGGCTGCTCCTGTTGAAATATAACAGGAAGATATTTGAGATCACACTTGAAACATGTCCTAATTTTTCTTTCTACAGCACTAACCATAATTTCTATGACAAAATGAACCCCATCATTTTGTTCCTTTTTAAATTAAATGTTTTAAGTGTTACCAGTTTATTCCAATCAAGATGGCTTCAGGTGTGCCATACTTTTGTCATAAGTAAGACTGTTAGCGCTCTAGTTGTGCTTTAGAACACTCTGGGAAGCTGCAGTAGAACACAAAGGCATCAACTGACAGGCTGCTCCTGTTGAAATATAACAGGAAGATATTTGAGATCACACTTGAAACATGTCCTAATTTTTCTTTCCAGAGCACTAACCATAATTTCTATGACAAGATGAACCCCATCATTTTGTTCCTTTTTAAATTAAATGTTTTAAGTGTTACCAGTTTATTCCAATCAAGATGGCTTCAGGTGTGCCATACTTTTGTCATAAGTAAGACTGTTAGCACTCTAGTTGTTCTTTAGAACACTCTGGGAAGCTGCAGTAGAACACAAAGGAATCAACTGACAGTCTCTGCCCTTGTTGGATGTACATGTTTTACTGAGAATGTCAGACTTCATTCTCACATGACTGAGAAAGATAATGTGAATTTACAGAAAATATGCTCTCATTTTAGCTTCTGGAGCACCTTCCAAAACTGTATGGGACAAGCATGTGAAAATAGTTTTCTCTCAAACATGATTCATGATATCCCAGCAGAAGGTTTTTCACAGGGTAAAATCACCTTAGAACACACCACAATTCCTGAAATTAGTATGGTACCATCAACAAATGAATTCTAATGTAACTAAAGTCTGTTATCACCCTTTATAGTTCTCCTTTTGGTAACCCTCAAAATCTTCTATTCACTACAATGCATTTCAATGGGGTACTATCATTTATATTGGTCCCAAGATGGCTGCCAGCAATTCCAGGATGAAGTGCTGACAGCCAATCAGATCTCACGATGACATGTGTGGTTAGGCTCCGCCCAGATATATATGTGTTTTTACTTTTGATTTTCTCAGCAACTACTGAACGGATTTACACCATTTAACAAAAAGGGTTCTTTTTGAACCAAGAACTACCTCTTTGCCAAATTTGGTGTAATTCCGTTCAGCAGTTCGGGCTGTAGCCTTGCATAAAGGTTCCTATGGGAAATTGATTTTTGACTCTTATTTTTTTAATTTCTCCGAAACTACTGAACGGATTTACACCATTTAACAAAAGGGTTCTTTCTGAACCAAGAACTACCTCTTTGCCAAATTTGGTGTAATTCCGTTCAGCAGTTCGGGCTGTAGCCGTGTCTAAAGTTTCCTAAGGGAAAATGAATGGGGAAAACACGCTTTGGGACCCCCTTTTTCTCGGCCCCCGCTTGACGAATCACCCTGAGACTTTCAGGGTAGGAGCGGACCGGAGCGGGCCATAAAGTTTGAAAATTTCGCGAAGATTCGTCAACCGACGCAAGAGTTATTTCAAATAGAATGTCGCGGATTTCCTATGGAAAATAGGTCCTAACTATAACTATCTACTGGCGACCGCCAGTAGATTATATATATATATATATATATATATATATATATATATATATATATATCTCTCCAAACAAAAGTTTGCCCAATGAGGAGATGCCACACAACGGAAATTTACACACCTTTTTAATCGAGGAACAGCAGTTTAGCAATGAGGCAAAGTCCCCCTCGTGTAAGTAAAAGCCCAACGCGTTTCGAGCACTCCTGTGCTCTTGTTCACGGGCTGAGAATGAATGAACAAAGAGGCAGTTTCAAAGGCACCTTTCAATGATAAAAAGTCCCGCCCTTATGGGCGTATGCCCACTGGCATGCTGGTCCTTGTGGTTCCTTTGCCTGTGAAATCCCAAGTGAGTGCCGTTTTGCATTCAAGTAACCTCTAAAAATGTTCCCCCAGTGGGTCAGGTAGGAGCAATGTATCACGCCGAACTGGTCGATTAACATCCCTCGACACTGCCATTCCGTTCCACTGTGCTTGAAGTTTCAAACACTGGTTCCGCACACATCGCTGCAGGGCATCTCCGCGACCTGGGCCAGGCCGCCTTACATCCAAACAAAAGTTTGCCCAATGAGGAGACGCCTGACTACAGCGGAGCAGGTTTTTTGGTATAGCGTGAGTGCAATAAGTGAGTGAAAAGTGTGGTTAAAAAATGCCTTCGTTTTATCCAAAAGAATTTTTAATGGTGGAAAACTAGGCACCGTTAAAAACAAGTGCGTCGGATGTTTCAATACCTGGCTTTAATTGACCAGGTGCATCCTAATGTGAAAAGAAACAATTGGTCAAGATGTTTCTGCTTCTTAGTGTTTTTAGTGAAGCATTCGTCAGGACAAACACACCACGGCGGTATGCACACGCTAAGGCGCACCCTAACCTGTGGTGGAATAAACCGAATAAACTCACGGTTATCGTGCAACCGATGATGATGATGATCGGGGTCCGCAAAAGGGAGTATGCAGGTGTCATAAGGGCGGTTGACTTTGACAAAAGTGTAACTATAAGCCCCGCCCCCCACCAGGACCCATGTCGTGAGGTTACTCAATACTTCACATATTAACGGCTTTCAGAAATCCTGAAGGTTGCCCTAAACCCTGAAACATCAACCCCAGCAGGACCCCCTACACTGCCTGAACACCACTGCCCTAAACCCTGAAACACCACCCCCTACACTGCACGAACACCACTGCACTGCCCTAAACCCTGACTCACCACCCCCCTGCACGACCCCCTACACCTCCCGAACACCACTGCACTGCCCTAAACCCTGAAACACCACCCCCTGCACGACCTCCTACACTGCCGGAACACCACTGCACTGCCCTAAACCCTGAAACACCACCCCCAGCGCGACCCCCTACACTGCCCGAACACCACTGCACTGCCCTAAACCCTGAAACACTACCCCCAGCAAGACCCCCTACACTGCCCAAACACCACTGCACTGCCCTAAACCCAGAAACATCACCCCCAGCAAGACCCCCTACACTGCCCGAACACCACTGCCCTAAACCCTGAAACACCACCCCCAGCAAGACCCCCTACACTGCCCGAACACCACTGCACTGCCCTAAACCCTGAAACACCAGCCCCAGCACGACCCCTACACTGCCCGAACACCACTGCACTGCCCTAAACCCTGAAACACCACCCCATGCACGACCCCCTACACTGCCCGAACACCACTGCACTGCCCTAAACCCTGAAACACCACCCCCAGCACGACCCCTACACTGCCTGAACACCACTGCACGGCCCTAAACCCTGAAACACCACCCCCTGCACGATCCCCTACACTGCCCGAACACCACTGCACTAAAGCCTGAAACACCACCCCCAGCAAGACCACCTACACTGGCCGAACACCACTGCACTGCCCTAAACCCTGAAACACCACCCCCTGCACGACCCCCTACACTGCCCAAACACCACTGCACTAAACCCTGAAACACCACCCCCTGCACGACCCCCTACACTGCCCGAACACCACTGCACTGCCCTAAACCCTGAAACACCACCCCTCAGAACGACACCCTACACTGCCCGAACACCACTGCACTGCCCTAAACCCTGAAACACCACCCCCAGCACGACCCCCTACGCTGCCCGAACACCACTGCACTGCCCTAAACCCTGAAACACCACCCCCTGCACGACCTCCTACACTGCCGGAACACCACTGCACTAAACCCTGAAACACCACCCCCAGCACGACCCCCTACACTGCCCGAACACCACTGCACTGCCCTAAACCCTGAAACATCAACCCCAGCAAGACCCCCTACACTGCCTGAACACCACTGCCCTAAACCCTGAAACACCACCCCCTACACTGCACGAACACCACTGCACTGCCCTAAACCCTGAAACACCACCTCCAGCAAAACCCCCTACACTGCCTGAACACCATTGCTCTGCCCGAAATCCTGAAACACTAGCCCCAGCACGACGCCCTACACTGCCCAAACACCACTGCACTGCCCTAAACCCTGAAACACCACCCCCAGCATGACCCCCTACACTGCCCGAACACCACTGCACTGCCCTAAACCCTGAAACACCAGCCCCAGCAAGACCCCCTACACTGCCTGAACACCACTGCACTGCCCTAGACTCTGAAACACCAGCCCCAGCAAGACACCCTACACTGCCCGAACCCCACTGCACTGCCCTAAACCCTGAAACACCAGCCCCAGCATGACCCCCTACACTGCCCGAACACCACTGCACTGCCCTAAACCCTGAAACACCAGCCCCAGCACGACCACCTACACTGCCCGAACACCACTGCACTGCCCTAAACCCTGAAACACCAGCCCCAGCACAACCCCCTACACTGCCCGAACACCACTGCACTGCCCTAAACCCTGAAACACCAGCCCCAGCACGACCCCCTACACTGCCCGAACACCACTGTACTGCCCTAAACCCTGAACCACCAGCCACAGCACGACCCCCTACACTGCCCGAACACCACTGCACTGCCCTAAACCCTGAAACACCACCCCCTGCATGACCCCTACACTGCCCGAACACCACTGCACTGCCCTAAACCCTGAAACACCACCCCTGCATGACCCCCTACACTGCCCGAACACCACTGCACTGCCCTAAACCCTGAAACACCACCCCCTGCACCACCCCCTACACTGCCCGAACACCACTGCACTGCCCTAAACCCTGAAACACCACCCCTGCACCACCCCCTACACTGCCCGAACACCACTGCACTGCCCTAAACCCTGAAACACCACCCCTACACTGCCCGAACACCACTGCACTGCCCTAAACCCTGAAACACCACCCCCAGCATGACCCCCTACACTGCCCGAACACCACTGCACTGCCCTAAACCCTAAAAGACCACCCCCAGCATTACCCCCTACACTGCCCAAACACCACTGCACTGCCCTAAACCCTAGAACACTACCCCCAGCACGACCCCCTACACTACCTGAACACCACTGCACTACCCTAAACCCTAAAATACTACCCCCAGCACAACCCCTACACTACCCGAACATGACTGCACTGCCCTAAACCCTCAAACACTCCCCCAGCACGACCCCTACACTACCCGAACACCACTGCACTGCCCTAAACCCTAAAACACTCCCCCAGCACCACCCCCTACACTACCCGAACACCACTGCACTGCCCTAAACCCTAAAACAATCCCCCCAGCATGACCCCCTACACTACCCAAACACCACTGCACTGCCCTAAACCCTAAAACACTACCCCCTCATGACCCCCTACACTACCCAAACACCAATGCACTACCCTAATCCCTAAAACACTACCCCCACATGACCCCCTACACTACCCTAAACCCTAAAACACTACCCCCGCACGACTCCCTACACTACCCAAAGACCACTGCACTACCCTAAACCCTAAAACACGACCTCCTATACTACACAAACACCACTGCACTACCCTAAACCCTAAAACACTACCCCCTACACTACACAAACACCACTGCACTACCCTAAACCCTAAAAACTACCCCCAGCACGAACCACTACACTACCCAAACACCACTGCACTACCCTAAACCCTAAAAAACTACCCCCAGCAGTACCCCTACACTACCCAAACACCACTGCACTACCCTAAACCCTAAAACACTACCCCCAGCAGTACCCCCTACACTACCCAAACACCACTGCACTACCCTAAATCACTACCCCCAGCACGACCCCCTACACTACCCAAACACCACTGCACTACCCTAAACCCTAAAACACTACCCCCAGCATGACCCCCTACACTACCCAAACACCACTGCACTACCCTAAACCCTAAAACACTCCCCCAGCACGACTCCCTACACTACCCAAACACCACTGCACTACCCTAAACCCTAAATCTACCCCCAGCATGACCCCCCTACACTACACAAACACCACTGCACTACCCTAAACCCTAAAACACTACCCCCAGCACGACCCTCTTCACTACCTAAACACAACTGCACAATTTGTTACAGGCGTTGCAACGCAGGCCTGTGGTGCTTACTGGAAGTACCTAGTGGGCTAGTTGGGCCCCAGGGACCCTCAGGATTCAAGGTGACCTAATCCCCCAACTTAAAACAAACCACGGGGCGCGTTTGCACAGTGGTGAAAGGAGGGGGCGGGGCCTCAGGTGACATGTGCGCAAACACGCCCTGTGGTGCGTTTTAAGTTGGGGAATTAATTCCCTTTGAATCCTGAGGGACCCTGGGGGCCAACTAGCCCACCAGGTACCTTCAGTAAGCACAACAGAGTTGCATTGCAGAGAGGTGAAAAAAGGTGCGTGGCCTCGGAATGCCTCTCTGCAACTCAGCTCTGTGGTCCTAACTGTAGGTACCTGGGGGGCTAGTTGGGCCCCAGGGACCCTCAGAATTCAAGGGGACTTAATCCCGCAACTTAAAACGTGCCACGGGGTGCGTTTGCACACATGTCACCTCAGGCACCCCCTCCCTTCACCACTGTGCAAACGCGCCCTGTAGCGCGTTTTAAGAGGTAGTTTTAATCCCCCTGCCCTATTATGTACTAGGGACTTGCAGAGGAGATCATGCTAATCACAGGGGTACCCCAACACATAGTGTTCCCTAGTGTATGTAGGTGTTTTCACTGTATTCTAAGTGTCTTTTAGCATAGCACTGGCTCTGGTTAGTCAGAGTCAGTTACCACCAGTACCCATCTGAAAAAGTTGTGGGCACAGGATGATTTTGCAACAAGGCCTCTTTCTGCTCCTCTGTTGGTTCTTTCTGCACATCTTTTGCTTCTTTCTGTGCGTTTTTTCTTCTTTCTTCACATGTCCTACCTCTGTAGGCATAGTTAGAAACTAGCATTTAAAAAAACCTTTGAAATTCACTTAAAAAATCATAGGTTTCAGGCACGTTATAGTTAGAAATTAGCATTTAAAAACCTTTGAAATTCACTGAAAAAACCATAGGTTTCAGACACGTTATAGTTAGAAATTAGCATTTAAAAAACCTTTGAAATTCACTGAAAAAACCATAGGTTTTAGGGACAGTTATAGTTAGTTGGACATTTCACTCGTACAAAACCAGAGAAATTCCCCGTTATAGTTAGTTCAGCTAACTATAACTCGCGCCCCGCAATGCACTGCTGATGACGTCACATATTACATCACTCATGACATGGTCAGTGACATCAATGATGACATCACTGATGACATCTCAAATTACATCACTGATGACATCATCCATGTGATAATTTCATGCATCTTCTCGCACCCTAATATAACTTTTGATACACCCACTCTAAATTACAGACTGCCATTCTCAAAACCATAGACACTCCAACACCAAAAACTACATACCCACTCACTGATTCTTAGGTCTACACACACATCCACTCACTCACCCGTACAGTCACTCATACTTAGTCACTCAGTACAGGACTATCATATGCACTCAAACACCTATATAAACACCCACACACCGCCACTCATCCATAGAGGTACTCACACACCTAGTCAGTCATGCAAAAAACCTAATCACACACCCATTTACTCACCTATACAGTTATACACACACCAGCTCACTTACTCATACAAATACTAGCACATTCTTACGCTCTTATACAATCACTAATACAAGTACACACTCATCCATACAGCCACTCTCACAATCACACACTCTCACTTATACCCATTTATATACTCCAACACACATATATACTTCCTTTCACATATGTAGTTACTCACAGATGTACCACTGAGATATACATTCACTCACTAACACACCCATACACACACTCACCCACCCATACAGTCCATCACAGATGCACTCTTGAAACCATGCACCCAGTGAATCACCAACTCACACATCTATGCACAGAGTCACACACACCCCACCCACACAAACACTCAGGCACCCATACAGATACTCAGACAATCAATCAATAACCCATGTAGACACTCATGTAGCTATTCAGAAAGCCATGCAGCCGCTTACAAACCAACAGACAGACGGATACAGACATTCACACAGTTTAGTCACTAACCCATGCATTCAGTAAGATACATTTAATCACTCACTTGTAGAGTCAGTCACTCACGTACTAAATCATCCATTCAGACTGTTATACACCCACTCATTCTTCAATACGCCTTTCCCTATATATTTAAACTTTACAGAAACACACAGTCACTGGATGATGTCATCAGTGATGTCATCAGTGATGTCATTTGAGATGTCATCAGTGATGTCATCAGTGATGTCACTGACCATGTCATGAGTGATGTAATATGTGACGTCATCAGCAGTGCATTGCGGGGCGCGAGTTATAGTTAGCTGAACTAACTATAACGGGGGAATTTCTATGGTTTTGTACGAGTGAAATGTCCAACTAACTATAACTGTCCCTAAAACCTATGGTTTTTTCAGTGAATATATATATATATCCAAACAAAAGTTTGCCCAATGAGGAGATGCCACACAACGGAAATTTACACACCTTTTTAATCGAGGAACAGCAGTTCAGCAATGAGGCAAAGTCCCCCTCGTGTAAGTAAAAGCCCAACGCGTTTCGAGCACTCCTGTGCTCTTGTTCAAAGTCACCTTTAAATGATAAAAAGTCCCGCCCTTATGGGCGTATGCCCACTGGCATGCTGGTCCTTGTGGTTCCTTTGCCTGTGAAATCCCAAGTGAGTGCCATTTTGCATTCAAGTAACCTCTAAAAATGTTCCCCCAGTGGGTCAGGTAGGAGCAATGTATCACGCCGAACTGGTCGATTAACATCCCTCGACACTGCCATTCCGTTCCACTGTGCTTGAAGTTTCAAACACTGGTTCCGCACACATCGCTGCAGGGCATCTCCGCGACCTGGGCCAGGCCGCCTTACATTCAAACAAAAGTTTGCCCAATGAGGAGACGCCTGACTACAGCGGAGCAGGTTTTTTTGTATAGCATGAGTGCAATAAGTGAGTGAAAAGTGTGGTTAAAAAATGCCTTCGTTTTATCCAAAAGAATTTTTAATGGTGGAAAACTAGGCACCGTTAAAAACAAGTGCGTCGGATGTTTCAATACCTGGCTTTAATTGACCAGGTGCATCCTAATGTGAAAAGAAACAATTGGTCAAGATGTTTCTGCTTCTTAGTGTTTTTAGTGAAGCATTCGTCAGGACAAACACACCACGGCGGTATGCGCACGCTAAGGCGCACCCTAACCTGTGGTGGAATAAACCGAATAAACTCACGGTTATCGTGCAACCGATGATGATGATGATCGGGGTCCGCGAAAGGGAGTTTGCAGGTGTCATAAGGGCGGTTGACTTTGACGAAAGTGTAACTATAAGCCCCGCCCCCCACCAGGACCCATGTCGTGAGGTTACTCAATACTTCACATATTAACGGCTTTCAGAAATCCTGAAGGTTGCACGATAACCGTGAGTTTATTCGGTTTATTCCACCACAGGTTAGGGTGCGCCCTAGCGTGCGCATACCGCCGTGGTGTGTTGGTCCTGACGAATGCTTCACTAAAAACACTAAGAAGCAGAAACATCTTGACCAATTGTTTCTTTTCACATTAGGAGGCACCTGATCAATTAAAGCCAGGTATTGAAACATCCGACGCACTTGTTTTTAACGGTGCCTAGTTTTCCACCATTAAAAATTCTTTTGGATAAAACGAAGGCATTTTTTAACCACACTTTTCACTCACTTATTGCACTCACGCTATACAAAGAAACCTGCTCCGCTGTAGTCATGCGTTGTAGCACACCAGAGAGGCACTCGGTCTCTCTGGTGGGAACCCAATGATGAAGCATGTCACCAACTAGGTTGGTGAGTGAGGGTTCTTTTAAACAACTATAGTGATTCCTCTTGCTAGCTCTTCCTTCGTTGGTTGCACTCTTTTGTTGTTTAATTGATATTGTGTAGGGGGACCAAGAGTGGCTCCAGTTACTTTCCCTCTCTCTCCTGTTGTTTATCTATACTCCGCTAATGCCAACATGCATCAGCTCTCAGTCCCCACCTAACTCAAGTAATTCAAGCCCCCAGAAGCATCATGTAATGCCTCAGTAGGTAAGGAATAGGAGCACAAAAACCCTGATCCACATGTATAAGGCACTCCTAGTGACAGTGTTAAAGTTTTTCCTGAAGTACAATTTTGGATGACAAATTATTTGTGTGAATTGCCCATTTCAATGATGCATATGAGCGTAACTGACGAATTGATGGTTGTGCACCTAAAACTATATGATTATCTCATTTGGAAGTGTGATTAATAATGCAGTATAGCTACGCCACATTTTCATGGGATGGTATCTACAACAATGTCTCAGAAGGTATTAGTACTAAAATAATTACACACTTAGTTAATAAGAACACAGTTATTTTAAAATGGATGCAGTTTCTAGTGTTTTGCTAATCTTGCTCCTGCTCATCCTCCTCCTGCTGCAAGTCTTCTCTCCCTACAGTTTCCACAGTGCACCATGTCATAAATAACATGTGTATTTGTAAAGCACACTTTCACCCGTGGGTATCTTGGTGCTGAATAACAGATGTTTCTTGTTACCCAACTCAGTGGTACTCATTTTAGTGACCTCAGATGGATGAAAGGCTGAGTGGACCCGTCGGGATTTGAACCTGTGACCATGAGGTCGGATACAGGCCCCTGTAGTGGATACATTAGTCCACTGAGCCACCAGACCCAGCTAATGAACGGACTCTTAGAAAGCATGTGTAGTGAATGAAACTTTCCATCATGTACCTGATGTATCATTTTGAAGGATTTTCGCTGCTAGTTTTGCAGGCGTGTAGAAGAACATAATTCAATGAGCTATTGTTGACAAAATGTTTCATATTGTGTTATACATCTCTAGAATGCAGTTGCTGTTGAAGCAAGCAGAAGATTTCTCTTACCTTAAGAAATGGGTTGGTGTTAAGGACCTTACAGATTTACAAAATTGTTTTTTATTTGCCAGTGCAATCTAACCATGATTGTACGATGCTGAAATTGCAGTTTTATTATTTAATATGCATAAATTGTGTATGAAAAGCCCTGCTTTTTATGGATCCGTATCAACTTTCAATTTTCCTCCTGAAACTCTGTCCAATTATTTTGAGATTTCCTCACTTAGGATGATGTCCGTACTCTTATGAGTTTGACACTTAGAATTTCGAGAGAAATTATTGACATACTAGGGTTTCTGTTATGATTCTGTATTTGAGGCTTTGTCAAATAATGCATAATTCTCTGTAATGCTCTTAATAATTCTTCTGCATTAAACCTTTTTAAACTTAATTTTGATCTAGAACTCAGTTCTTAAGTGTTCTGATTATGATTTTGCTGCTAAATCAATTAGAAGACACGTGGAGCTGAACAATGAGGGTAAAATATGGGGTTCAACTAAATCAGGATTGAGAAGATTGGGATTCAGCTCATACAAATTTTGGTAGGACAGGATGGTTTGCATATGAGCACCTCCTCTTAAAGATTTTTTAAGTTTTTGAACCATTTATGCCAGGAGAAAAGAGTTTTTGTGAAAGTTGCCAGTTTTCCAGTGATGGATCCTCCTGGGAAGTGACTAGTTGTATTTGCTATGCGTTCCTGAATGAAATTGGAGTTTAAGTATGAATAAGGAGAAATTGAGTTGGTGGTGAATGGGTTTGAAGTATAATTTGTGATAATGGATTTCTGTTTCTGTGTTGTTTGGATGTGTGATGATGATTGTGGGTTCAATTGGTGGATTGATTACTGTTGTGATGATGTATTATTCATATTTGTGATCCCATTGGAAATTTAATGTATTATTAGTTTATATAGAATTAGTCATCAGATTTGTTGAAATCTTGGAGGTAGATTTCTGCTGGTCAGGATTTGCCTAGCGAGAAACCTTGTTAGATTGTTGTGATTCCTTTTTCCATTGCTAGCATGTAAAGTTTATGGTTTGCGTTTGAGTTGCTTTTCTCAAACACTGACTTCTTTTCCTTTCTAGGGTAAAAAGACAAAGGATTTTAATTGTTTTAAATGAGTGTTTCCGTAATTGTTTTCCTGTTCACGAGGAAGTTGCGCCTTGATTGGTTGCTCAAATAGGGAGCCATCTTGGGATTGGTGAAAAGTCACCACAAAGCTACGCTCTGATTGGTCGGTCGCTGGCATAGTCACGCTGTGATAGGGTATCCTTTGACTGACCTGCACTATTATAGGTTGTTGTTCGCTAAGTTAATTTATAGAGTGTTATTGTGGTGATATGAGTGGCACTGACATTGTAGATATTCTCTCTGATAATAGGGGTATAAGTGGCATGCAATGTTTTGTGATATATTTAAGGTCAGGGGCATGGGATGGGTGGGAGCGGGGGTGGGAGGAGTTACTGTTTGAACTGGGACAGGTTGTCAACAAAACTGCATTGTATGCACTATTTTGCTATCCTTGGATATCACTACTGTACATGTTTGACAATTGATGCAAAGCACATATGGAGTTGCAACCTTTTATTCCATTCAACTGAGGCAGGCGGTGTTTGTATTTTTGTACACTAGAAACAAACTTTGTTTTAAAGAAAAAAATGTGTTGTTGTGATTTTGAGTTTGTTTGAGTCTATTTAGGTGTGAAACATGGGTGGTATATTTATGAAACCCAAACCAAAAAACAAGATACCAAGAGAGGGTCCGAAATTACAAAGTGAAAGAATCCCAGCATATGATTTGGTGGTAGACGTGGGGTATCATACATGCACCTGAATCTCTGAGTTGAATAAGTATACAGCCAAACCACTTTTGGTTTTACAGTTTCCATTAGAGGGATTGTGGTATGATATGAAGCCAATGCCTAGCACCACTCAGTTTGAGGCGCTCAATAAATAAATAGGATCATATGGCAACGGAAAAGGAAAGAGACAACATTAAAGTAGTAATTTAGGAGTTTGCTAAAAGAAAATGCACTAGATCGCCGGGAGAAGGATTAGAGAGAAAAAATGATTTAATGTGTAAAGACATTCCCTTCTATAGTTAATGGAAAAGAGCAGGATAAGGAGAAAATGAAAAGAAGTAGAATCGGATGATAACCATATTATAAGCGAATTATTGAATTCAAGACCTCCTCCATATGCAGATAAGTTAATGGAGGCAACCCAGAGTGTTCTGAGAGCGGAAAAGGATGCTGTCGAGAGATACAAGAATGGCACAAGCCCCTACTGGAATTGCACCGAGTGCCCCGACTGAAATTACAGATACATTGACAGTGCCTAGTACAAGTGGAAGCAGGGTACTAGAAGATCAAACACAGGTTACTCCTGTTGGAGCAGAGCTGGTAGAGCCACATCCTAAATAAATCTACATTGGAATTTTGACGATTGAAATTGGTGCAATGTTAAAAGGAAATGTGGATTTGAACAGACTATCAAATTACAGTGCTGATGAAATTGGGTATTTGATAACAGAAGCAGCTAGATGTGCTAATGAAACATGATACATTGGAAGAATTGGCTGATGAGTTAGAAGTAGACGTTAGCAAAATGAAAAATGTAAAATGAAATTATCAAATGGATTTAACTTGAGATTAAAGAAATGTGCAATGTTAAAAGGAAATGTGGATTTGAACAGACTATCATATTACAGTGCTGATGAAATTAGGTATTTGATAACAGAAGCAGCTAGATGTGCTAAAGAAACATGATACATTGGAAGAATTGGCTGATGAGTTAGAAGTAGACGTTAGCAAAATGAAAAATGTCAAATGAAATTATCAAATGGATTTAACTTGAGATTAAAGAAATGGGCTTGATTACTTTAAGAGCTCATAATAAAAATGTAATTGAGAAAACAAGAGACTGGAATGGTTTAAAGAATATCTAGAAAAATTGAAGAAAGGGACAGCAAATAAAAAGAAAATGAAAGGGATTTAGAGAAAGGAAAGGAATATTGCAAGTGATTCCGAAATAGGGATAATATCTGTACTAGAATTCCCTTGTTCATGTTCTGTGGACAAGGGCACATTTGTATGCCTTTACACATAACTTTCCAAAATTGCAACAAGATCCAGCAAAATGGTATGAGTACGTACATCAGTTGACACACATTTCCTCAATGTAATAAACTGATTTAAATACTTTGAGATTGTGGTCCCTGGAGATTTGTGGCAGGAGTGTAAAGTTATCACTGGATGGCCGACACAAGAACCAGCAAGGCTTGGCCCTAATAATGCAACACAAATAGCAGGCAAATACAAGGCTGTAATTTGGCATTAGAAAAAGCATGTTGAAAAGGTTATAAATTGGGAAAAGATTTTTAGAATGACACTCAAACCTAAAGAATCTGTGAAATCCTATTATGAAAGGTTGCTGCATGTTTTCAAGAAACATAGTGGAGTTGAAAATGCAGAGAAAGATGGAGCTAGTGGTTTTGTTTTGCTTTTGTAAATGGTTTGAGATCAGTAATCATAATAAACATTGTTTTGGCAGATGAAAAGTGTTGGAGATCTTAATGTTGGTGAAAAGTAGTAGTGAATATTTTGAAACAATGCAAAATAAGTCAAAGG
The DNA here is from genome assembly GCA_963921515.1 of Calotriton arnoldi. Classification (NCBI taxonomy): domain Eukaryota; kingdom Metazoa; phylum Chordata; class Amphibia; order Caudata; family Salamandridae; genus Calotriton; species Calotriton arnoldi. The sequence goes on along the minus strand of CAWUFW010021091.1, from coordinate 63,609 downwards.
AGAAAATGATTATTACTCAGACAAAGCGGTTTGAGAAAAGGTTGCCGAATCAAATGGGTTCAAATATGAATTTAGTACAGAATTAGATGAATCAAGGAATGCATGATAGAGGAGATGGGATGAATCCAGGTTTTGAAATGTTGAAAAAGAATACAGTGTGCCATTATTGTGGGAGGATTGGACAATGGATAAGAGAATGTAGACAAAATCCTTACCAAATTCAGGTAAATTCAGAACAGGTCCAGTAAGCCCAGAGAGGTAATATGATGTTGAATATGCAGAATACAGAGCAGAGTATGCAGAATCAGAAATCATTTCAAATGAATATGCCAACAGCTTGGGTAATGCAACAAAATATGAGAAATAAAATGCAATATATTGGACTGTTTCCAACAAAATGCTACAATTCAGAATGATGAAATGGTAGGAAGTAGTTCATAATGTCGGACTGTGGGAACGTGAGAAGGGTTGCTTACTTGGTGCAGTCCTGGAGGTAGACTAGAGTGGTCTATGTACTGATGGAGAAGTCCATGGCCACCCTGTTTAATTTCTGATTGATACAGGGATACCCGTTCTACAGCACTTTCTGTGCCAGTCCCAAACCGACCCCTCGGAAAGAGAAGTCCAAGTTGTAGGGATTAGCAGTAAACAAATGGTGAATCAAGTTACAGCAGATGTTTCAGTCAAAAGAGGACAGTTAATAGATAGTAGATAGACTCACAGTAGATACAGCAGATTCTTAAATTAGAAAATGTAGAGATGGTAGAAAATAGAGCAATGGTTATGCAGAACCATTTTGCCTTGAATATTCTTTTGGCAAAAGAGAGCAGTGTTTGCAAAGTAATGAAAGTGAAGAGGTGTTGTACTTCTATTCCTCATTATAGTGATAGATTCTTTTATTACTAACATAACTAGTTTGACTCATGAGATTACATCATTGACAGATCTAGGTTTATGGGAGAGTGTAGGATCCTGGATAAAAGAGTTAGGGAAGCTTTACTAAAGTAAGCGAATGGTTAAGTAATATTGGAGGTGGTGGTGTTAAATCGGTTTTAACACCTATAATAATTATAATGATTTGTGCAATGACTCTATTGGTCTTACTAACGTTTTTAGAATATATAATTAGTAGATATATTAATAAGACTAAAAGCTGTAATAAATCAAGAAAGATAAAGGTCAATGGGTGTGGAAGCCAACGATTATAAGGATCAAATGTATCAACAATCGAAACAATTAGAGGCGAGTGTATGATTATTTAAGAAGCTGAAGATTTAAAAAAAGACTAATGTCTGATTAATAAAGTGTATTAATGGGGTTTTTAGTGCTTATTAAATCAATCAGAGGGGGTAGGTTGTTGAAGTTTTTCCTAATGGATAAAGACTAAAGCAGGAGAGTGTGTGGTAAAGATAAGCTTGCTTTACTTCCCTTCATTAACCACAATCAATGGAAACGAGCTTGCTACCAAGATTCAGAGAATCAAAATGCCTTTCTCTCAAGTATGTAGGCAAACCCTTTAGGTTTTTTAAAGAACCCTCACCCACTAACACTAGTTAGTGGCATGCTTCATCATAGGGTTCCCACCCGAGACGCTTGGTGTAGCTTGGGTGTGCAGCAACGACTGAATTACAGCGGGGTTGGTTTTGTTTGTGAGAGTTGGTGAATTAAAACTATCTGAGTAATCCGCCCCTCAAGGTTATTTTAATCGTGGACACCTTGGGTACGATTAAAAACGCTGATTGTGGATGTAATGTGAGAATATCATGATCTCCAACATCCTAGGCATGAATGTTTCAGCCATTTTTCAGAGCCCACAGTGCATGGCACTGGCTTTCTTCAGGAACGTATTGCTAGAATTAAATTCCTAGCCAGTGGTCGCATGTGTGCTAAGACATGCTGTGCTGGTGTGTTGGTTCGTAACTTACGACTTTCACCATTCTTCGTAATAGTCTATGGTGGATAGAATAAGAAAGACATTATTTGAGACATCATGGTAGCACCTAGCGTGGAATTGTATAAGCATAGCCAGCGTGACACGCTTGTTCCATGCAAAGTGTTCAAACATGCTGGAACATACATCTCCTAATGTCATGTCTCTATACAGTGACTAAATTCTTTAAACCCACTCATTGTCATTCATGCATCAAGTTTCTTACATCTACTAGGGTAGCGTAAGCTTCTCCCTAAGTAGGGTGCACCTACTTGGGTTCATGCTCAGGCAGAGCAATGCACGGGCTCATGCATCATGGTGTCGGGCTTAAAGTGAACACAAACAAAATTCAAAATATGGCATTGTTAGAACAGTGGAGATCTCAAACCCACTTATATTACGTTATTCTCTTGCAACATGGATTTTCCGAGGGGGGCGGACCATGTAGTCACACACTGCAGGAGTATACATATTTATCCCTAATGCCCCCATTTGTTTTTATCAAATGCCCATTGATGGCCCTCTCCTGCCCCCAACTTACTTCATCAAGGTGTCTTGCCCTCACTGTACCTCTACCTTCCTCTGGAGATCCAGATGTTACTCTCCCTCTACCCAGCATGGACTAAATAGTCTTTCAGCATATCAGGGAAGAAAACCTCTGTGTTTGCGCATAGACGCGTGTGTGCGTACGTCACGTGTTGACCAGCGTGCCCCGAGCAGCAGCTGCTCAAGGGTGTGGCCAACTGTGTGTGAGCCTTCATCTCCACCCAATATGGGCGTTGTATATTTAAAACCTGTTTTTATCAGATCAGTGTGGCAATAGAAGTGAGTGTTTGTGCCAGTGAAAGTCATCGGCAAAGACTGTGTGAATAAAAAGGGTTTTTTTAAACCCAAATGTCATAACACTTATCGGCAAAGGTTGTATATGTAAAAACTAGTGATCCTGAATACAGCGCAATGGATACCTATTAGAGGACTAGTGTTCATTTATGCAGATCAGTCTATCTTCAAGAACTTTTTCATTAGTCATAGGTATAGCTACTTCCAGATCTGGATGCAAATAGCTTGCCTCTGGGTGACTGTGTTAGTAATCATACCCCAGGTATGCTAGTATAGGCGAACCTTCTGAAATTACAGGACTAACTAATCATAAGTCTACTGTTTGTGGTGACCAAATTACAGTTTTATGGTGTTCCACGGTATATTATTGTTTAAGCCAGTTTTGTGCGTAGACAAACAGTATATCCACCGCTGCTCCTTCTCGAACAGTAGATTTTCAGGGTTGTTGGTGATACCTTCCAGTTGTTCGATAATGACCCACCTCATATCATACTTGTGTGTCCTTTGCGGAAATGGTCTGTCATTTTTGTAGTGTTGCGCTTGCATTGTATGTTGGTCTGGGGCTCGAAGATCCGTGTTTTTATTTTTCTACTTGTGATCCCCACATAGCAGAGCTCAGAGGGGCAAGTTATCATATAGACAACATTGCTAGAGTTACAGTTTGTATTTTTCCTGATGGTCCACACTTTCCCTGGTTCTGGGTTAAGTTTTTTTCTCATGTAAGTTAGATGGCAAACACAACAGTTGCCACACGTGTAGTGTCCCACTACATCTGGAAAGTCCCAATTGATGAGGACCATAGTCCTTGTTTCTAAATATCTCTTTGGGCGGGTAGACACCAAGTTGTCTTTTAGACTTCTTGCTCTTTTGAAGGAAAACAATGGTTTCTCCCATTTGAGCTTCCCTGTCTTTAGAATGCGCCAGTGCTATTGATCACCTTCTTAACTTGGTTAGATATAGTGTTTAAGCTGATGACGCATGTAAGAGGGATTGTAGTCTGCACAAGCATGGTTCTCTAACAGGGCTTCCCTGTGTTGATTTAGGGCTTGTTTGCAAGTTGTCTTTATAATCCTCTCTGGATAGTCACATGCCCTTAATTTCTCAGTGAGGAATTTGGCTTGGAGGTTAAAGTCAGTGGACTTGCTACAGTTCCTCCTTAGTTTTAAAAATGAACCGCAAGGTAAATTCTCCCTCAATGTTCTTAGATGGAAACTGTCAAATTTTAACAATGTGTTCTTATCTGTGTTTTTAAAATATGTTTTTGTCTGTAGTTTGCCCCGTTCTGCGAAGACAGCCACATCCAAAAATGTGATAGATTTGCTGTCCACCTATGAGTGAGCCTGAGGTTGTTAACACAACTGTTAATGCAGTCTAGAAAGGGAATCATCAATGTACTGTCTCCCTCCCAAATGTACCGCTTCCTTAGCACTTTGTTGTTTTTGTAAGCGTTACTGTCATGTAGGATGTACTTAGATTCAAAGTTAAACACGTACAGTTCTGCTACACTCAGGGCGAATGTGCTGCCCATTGAAGTGGCAAATTTTTTTTTGGTACCGTGATCCCTCAAACTCAAAAAGGGTTTTGGGTGGTGTAATCTCATTCGTTGTGTTCCAAAGCATCTCTGATGGCTGCCAGTGTCTCCTCCTGCGGGAGGCTTGTATACAAGCTCTCAATGTCGGGACTCACTAGTAGGCTCTTCACTGGGTCACACCCAATCTAGTTGAGCAGAATCAGTAAGCCTTTTGTGTCTTTTAAGTATGTTGTGGTGCCCTGTACTAAAGGCTTGAGAAAGAAATTGCAAAAGCGGTACAAGGACTCTAGTATTGAACCTATCCCCGATATGATCTGGCATCCTCGGTGTGGGGTCCTGTTCGTATAGATGGATTTTCAGGAGTGTGTACAAATAGGGTACCTTGGGTTGATGGTGCAGAGGAATTCTGCTTCTTTGTTTTTTTTAAATAGATTTGTTGGCTTCCGCCTTCTCAATGAGATTTCTGATCTCAGTTGTGGAGATGAGTGTGTTGTGAGGATCTTGTAGTTCTTTCTGTCTTCTAAGAGACAGTTACACTTAGTGTTATAATCTTGTTTGTTCTGTGTTACAATTCCTCCATCTATGTCTGCCAGTTTTATGATGATTCTCTTTTCTGCTTTCAGGTCTCGCAGTGCTTTTGTTTCCTCTTTACTCATATTGTGGTAGATATTGCTATCTCCTTGTTGTAATTTTGAAGACCGCTTTCTCGAATGTGAGCACCTCTACAGGAATAGTTGTCATGTGGGGGCAAAAGGTAGACGTTACTTTAGCCCTGTATCCCCTTTGTGTTCTGTTTCCACAGGTGTCTCTGGAAGAAGACTTTCAGCTTTAGTTTTCTTAAAAACAACGCTAGTTTACAGTGCAAGCGAAATTCGTCTGGATGTGTTTTGGGTACAAATCCTAGTCCTTTATTTAGGACTCTCACTTGAGTGTCTGTGAGTGTTATTGAGGATAGATTTGTCAAGATGTTGTGTTTCTGCTGATACCTGGTTGCATGTCTCTCAAAGTGCTCCTGGTGTGTGTGTGTTCCTGTTGAGTTGTCCTTCCAGTGCACCTGGTTGTCCTTTCTTGCCCCTGCCTCTTCCTCCTCGCCCTAAAAAGGGAACCTCTTGTTTGGAGGCGATGGGGAGCGTGGTGGAGACCTTGTTGTAATGGGTTGCCCCACGCAAAGAACTGGTGAGGTTGTCGGGTAGGGTAGAAGTGCTGCGGTAAACCCATTGGGGGATTCTGGAAGGAGTTGTAGTTCTGCCAAGTTTGTAGCCATGGCTTGTTCCTGTTTTTCCCTTGTTGTTTGCCTCAGTTCTCCTTAGACCATCTCCTCAAAGAAGGACACACAACTAATGATATGAGGAGGGTCATTATCTAACAACTGGAAGGTAACCCCAATAACCCGTAAAATCTACTGTTCGAGAAGGATCAGCGGTGGATTTAAGGTTTGTCTACACACAAAACAGGCTTAAACGCTAATATACCGTGGAACACCATACAACTTTAATTTGGCCACCACATACAGGTAGACTTATGATTAGTTAGTCCTGTAATTTCAGAAGGTTCACCTATACTAGCATCCCTGGGGTACGATTACTAACTTCGTCACCGAAAGGCAAGCTATGTGGATCCAGATCTGGAAGTAGCTATGCCAGCGTAATACCAACTATTCCTCATGGTATACCGATGACTAATGAAACAATTTTTTGAAGGTAGACTGGTCTTGATATATTAACACTAGCCCTCTAATAGGTATCAGTTGCGCTGTATTCAGGATCACTACTTTTTACATATGCAACCTTTGCAGATAAGTATTATGACAATTGGATTTAAAAAAACTCCTTTGTATACCTTTGCCGATAAGTGCTATAACATTCCAGTTTAAAAAATTCCTTTTAATACACATAGTCTTTGCCGATAATTTTCACTGGCACACACTCACTTCGATTGCCACATTGAACCAATAAAAACAGGTTGTAAATATACAACGCCCATTATGGGCGGGGACGAAGGCTCACACGTAGCTAGCCACACCCTTGAGCAGCTGCTCGGAACTCGCATGTCGACGCGAAACACACACCAGTCTATGCACAAAAACGGAAGTTCTCTTCCCCAATATGCAGGTAAGACTATTTAGTCCATACCGGGCAGAGGGAGAGTAACATCTGAATCTCCAGAGGACGGTAGAGGTATGGTGAGGGCAAGACACCTTGAAGTAAGTTGTGGGGGTGGAGAGGGCCCATCAATGGGCATTTGATAAAAACAAATGGGGGCATTATTTGACAAATATGTATACTTCCGCAGTGTGTGACTAAAGGGTCCGCCCCCTCGGAGAATCCTTGTCGTAAGGGAATAATGTCATATCAGTATATTTGAGATCTCTACTTTTATAACAATGCCATACTTTGATTTTGTGTTCACTTTAAGCCTGACACTGTGATGCATGAGCACGTGTAGCACATTGCCTGGGATTGAGCCCAAGTGAGCACATGCTACTTAGGGAGACGCATATGCTCCCCTAGTAGGTATAAAAAACTAATTGCATGAAGGACAATGCTGTGGGTTTAAAGAATTTAGTCACTGTATAGATACATGACATTCAAAGATGTATGATCAAGCATGTTTGGAACACATTGCATGACATTGCGTCGCACTGGCTATGCCAATATAATTCCGAGCTATGTGCTACCATGATGTTTTAATTAATGTCTTTCTTATTGTATCCACCATTGACTATTATGAAGAATGGTAAAAATCATAAGTTACGAACCAACACACCAGCCCCGCATGCCTTATTGAGCATGCGACCACTAGCTAGAAATGTAATTCTAGCAATCTGGTCCTGAAGAAAGCAATATTGACCCTCTGGGCACTGAAAAATGGCTGAAGCATGTAGACTTAGGATGTGGGCGATCATGATAATCTCACATCACATCCACAATCACTGTTTTTAATCTTACCCAAGGTGTCCATGATTAAAATAACCTTGAGAGGCGTATTACCTTGAGGAGGTTTTAATTCAATGATTCTCACAAAAAAAAAATGTTCCGCTGTCATTCAGGCATTGCAGCGAACCCAGATGCACTTGGCATCTCAGGTGGGAACCCTATAATGAAGCATGCCACTAACTAGTGTTAGTAAGTGATGATTCTTTTAAAACCCTACAGGATTTTGCTGCATACTTGAGGGAAAGACATTTTGATGCTCTGAATCTTGGTAGCAAGCTCGTATTCATTGATTGTTGTGTACAATTTTGGGTGACAAATTATTTGTGTGAATTAGTAATTCCAATGATGAATATGACTGTAACTGATCAATTTATGATTTTGCATCTAAAACTATATGATTCTCATTTTAAAATGTGATTAATTATGTAGTATAGCTATGCCAGATTTTCGAATGAGGCACCATTATTTTAAAATGGAAGCAGTTTCTGGTGTTCTGTTCATCTTGCTCCTGCTCATCCCCTTCCCAATGAGCTACCCACTGTTACACAGTTTCTGCAGAACACAGTGTGCTATGATGTAATTGGACGGTAGTGTTAGAAAGCTGTATTGTGAATTAAACTTTCCGTTGTGTACCTGATGTATCATTTTGAAGGATTTCTGTTGCTAGTTCCGATGCAGGCACGTGGAAGTACATAATTCTATGAGCTATTGTTGAGAAAGTGTTTCATATTGTGTTGTACATCGCCGGAGTGCAGTTGCTGAGGAAGCAATTGGAAATTTCTCTTACCTTAAGAAAAGGGTTAGTGTTCATAACATTTCAGATTTACAAAATTGTTTTTGATTTGCCAATGTGACCTAACCATGATCGTACCATGCTGAGGTTGCAGTTTTAATAATAATATGCATAAATTGTGTATAACCCTCCTGTTTTTGTTTTTAATAGATCGGGTGACTTTCCATTTTCTTCTTGAAACTCTGTCCAATTAATTTGAGATTTCCTCACTTAGTATGCTGTCAGTACTCTTATGAGTTTGACACTTAGAATTTAGAGAGAATTTATTGACTAACTAGGTTTTTTGTTATGATTTATGATTCTGTATTCCGTATCTGAGCCTTTATGGCAAAATATGCATTTTTCTCTGTAATGCTCTTATTAATTATTCTGTATTAAACCTCTTTAAACTTAATTTTGATCTAGAACTCAGTTGCTGAGTGGGCAAAGTTTCTGAATATGATTTTACTCTGCTAAGTTGTTATTGAAGGGGAGGGCAGTCTCTTCCCGCTAGATCATTGAGAAGGCAAGCAGAGCTGGACTGCCCAAGGTAAAATATGGGGTTCAACTAAATCGGGGTGCAGAAGATTAGTGGGTCACAGCTTCCACAATAGTTCAGTTGTCATCACGTCTGAAATCAAATCAAGGATATATGCCTAAAAAGCCCCAAAAGACACCGGAGGTGAGAATCTGACCCACAACTATGACCACAACAGCAGGAAATGATTGCACTCTCATGAAGCAAAGGTATGGTCCAAACAAAGCTAACAAAATTCCTGGTTGAAAGAAAGGGATAAGCACATTTACAAAAACCTTCGCAACAGAAACTCAGTGGGCTGAAGAGGCCCAAAAGGGTTGTGAGGTGTCCTGTATCCAGAGATGCAGCAGGGCCAGTGCTCATAGCCGCCACAATGGTAGACACAGAGAAGAGGCCAGAGATAAGAACAGCCGAATATCCAAACAACTCATGACCCTGCCTGGTTTACCAAGAATGCTAACAATGGGAAGGAAACTCAATCTCAAGCCTGCCTAGCCAGACAGTTTTAGTTAAAGCTCAAGTGCATGAAAACCCAAGGTCCCAAAATCTCTTTAACACAACACCTCTTTGCCTTGAAGACATATGAATCTACCTTATTGGTCAAATCTATGTTTGCATCTACTATTACCCAAACCGCAGACCTATTAAATAAATCAACAGCCGTACTGTGAAACCCGGCAGGAGTGGGTGCCCCTTAATGAACAGTGTAGAAGCTTTTTACAATTGAACTGAAAATGCATTGATATCAGTTGCTCTACATTTGAATCCACACAGTCATATTAACTGGATGTAGCCTAACGGCTACTGAAAAAAATTAATTATGAAATTTTAAAGTGTTTTTTTCTGGCTTAGATTTAACTAGGCCTCGTAGCCATCTTGTTTAAAATGGATGCTGAATCATACTGTTCCTTCTGTGTTTTATTTCTTGCTTGGCATTTCATGCAGCAAGACGTGATTGGTTTATTTTGTTATGAAATAGTGTTCTCGAAGATCTTGCTAGAAGGAAGCCTTTTGTTACATTTTCAAGGTTCTTCCTTTAAACACTATATTGCGTTCATTTACAATGGTTCTGTGTTGATTATGAAACTAGTTTGTTCTAATACCTTCAGACGACATTAGGTAAGAAGGGGCAATCTATTCGTGTAGTGGTTTAGTGCTAAGATAATAGGGTTATGTGACTTTTAAAGTGAGAAAATGTGATTTGTTAGAGCAATGATGGTACCATGCTGACTTTGCATTTCTGTAGTTTTCTATGCAAGAAAACTGCATATAAACCCTTGAATTTGGGGGTGACTAGAAACTCTTGAAACTCTGCTAGGGATTCTTCCCGAATTCCAATTGATTTTGCTGCACATTTGACACTAGGACTATTTTCTGATTTTGCCTTTATTTCTGTATTATCCTATATCTGAAAGCCTTCATGGCAAATTACTTCTCCTCATTTCATTTGAGAGTCCTGCTGCACCTGCATTTGACTAATTCTGTACTGTACCTTGAATTTTGTTCTTGAACTCACTTTTTGAGTTAGACCTTTCTTATTGATTGTACCTTGAAATGCTGTTTTGAGTTTTGTCTTTGGGAACACATTCCCTCCTAGACTTTGAGGTTAACACCATTCCGGATCCACCCAATTTTGAGCGTGCCACTGTCATGCAGATTTTCTAGTGGTCCAGTGCACCCTCAGCTGTAACAAATGAGGGTACACAACGTGGGAAATTCAGCTTTAGTGACCTCACACAAGGTCAAGACCTAATATTAGAATGCACAATATTTGCAATGAGACTGGATTTTGAAGACAATCCTGATGAAAAACTGAAAGCCCGATAGGATGTAACTTCTAAATCCAATAGTATGCAAATACTTAAATCCACTGTCCTCAACTTTTGTTTCCACAAAGTACAGAAATAACTGTCTGCGTCCTGAGTCCAGTACCTGTTGGCCAAAGCAATTCACCATGAAGCCAGCCGATGCAGGGCAGGTATCAGTGACTCAGAACACCGCAGCAAGAAGTCATAGCAAGAAGCATGGAAAGAAAAGAGACTGAAATCAATCATCATAATCCCCCTGCACTAACAACTTGAATAATCTGGGGGGAAAATGAGGTGGCAAACAAACAGATAAATTGCCCAAGCGCACAACTGGGTGCAACGAATAGCGAAGTTGCAATGGACTTAAAGAAAGTAGGAAATTAAACTAGTCAAAAATCCTTGCAGCAGCCTTCACAGGAATCAATGTCAAATACCGGTGCACCCTCATGGCAGAACAGTATAATTACCACGCCTGTAGAGAAAAGGTTCAAAGAGCGACCCAAATTCCTGCAGGACCATCACCTTCATAGATCTCAATTATAAAATCTTCTCCAGGGTGTCACTCTGAGTTCTAAAAGACTGGGTCACAAATGAGAACACTCTAAACCCTTTTAAAGGGGACTTTCTACTATAGACCAGGTATTCACTTGTCTCCATATAATCCACAAGTACAGCATTGTGATAAAGATACTATTCTTTGTAGCACATTTCAATTTCACAGCAGCATTTAACCTTGTGCCACAGGCTTTGGGGGGAAAAATGACTTATCTAGCGAATGGATCCAGCATAGTCTTTGATAAAATTGCTATACATAGACACAACATTGCAAATAAGGCTAAACCAAAAAGGTCTCCTCGGTTTAAAAAAAAACAAATCTCCATTTCTAGCAGAGTAGAAGAGGGATGCATACTCACCCCTTTACTGTTTTCTCTATACACAAATGCCTTACACCGTGAAGAAATGAAAGCATCACAGGATGCACCAGCCTCTAGATAGCTGTGTTCCTCCATGCAGATGATTCCATCCAGACAGCTCTCACCCCAAAGGCCTTACAAGCGCAACTTGCAGCAATGGACAAGTGCTGCCATGAAAATGATCTGAAGATTAACGCACAAAAAAAGAAATTAATGGTATTGAAAAAGAAATCCGAAGGACTGTAAAATCTTCTCAATCGGAGGCACATGTCTAGAAGTAAATTCCATCACATGTTTGGGGTTGATCACTAGAAACAACCTCAAGTGGGACACGCATCCATTGGCAATAAAGAAATCAGGTGCCTCACTGAATGCCATTCTAAGGATGGCCCGCTCCCATGAACATTGTTTCTCACCGCTTATTGATCAGATATTTCAGGCCAAAGTTGGAAGCCAGTCTCTGTGGTACCCGAACTTTGGGGCTGGGACAACATTTTTTTTTTTTACATAGAATGTCATGAAAGAAGATTCAGAAAATTTCTCTGCATGCTACCAAGAGGATTCATCACCGCCACTCTGGAATCAGACACCGCCTATTTGTTGACCTTGAATAGGTGCCAAATGGCTCCAACAAATTATGGCCTGAAAGGAATAAGATCTCGTGGGAGAAACTTGGTCGACATGGCCTGGAGAGAACACTTTGACAAGTGCCTCAAATCAGATTTTTGTCATGAGGTGGGAAAAGGGGCCAAACGCTTTGTTCTAGTCCTGAACCACTGGCCACCACATCAACAAACTCAGCTTGAAGTTCATGCTCAAGAAAAATATAAACAAGATCGTAAGCAAACAATATGCTAGAGTATTGATGAACACAGAGAGCTTCCACCCAGCAGGCCAGGCAGGTCTGTTTGATGCTGCCCAGCAGGTACAACCCTAAAGCTAACAAGCCACAGGGAAACTAGACTTTTTGCCCCAGCAAAAAGTTTCTGAAGACAAGAAATCTAGCCCCTACAGCTAACTACCCATGTGGTACCTTTGAGGACCTGACCTACTGTATGTTATACTGCCCCAATTACAATCACATCAGAGGTGTTGCCTTGTAGAAAATCTTAGAACAAGAAAAGCTGGAGTCTGCCAAAGAACGTATTTTATCACTCAGACACATCTCGGAGATACTGACAAAACTCATGGGTAGATATCTCATCAAAAGCTGGGACTTAAGATGGTCTAATCAGAGGAAAGAAATCAATAGAATACTATGGTTCCTTAGGCGTACTGCATCATGATGGTGCCAAAAAATTAAAAATGAATGTTCTTTATTCTTGTCAAATAATATGCAGTCTCCACCTATATAACAATACAACAGATGTGGAAGTTGAGATCAGCAAACTTACCTTGATGCAAGAGGATCGAGTCGAGGCTGATCAACTCTTTTTCTTGCTTTACTTTTTCTACTTTTTTTCTATGAATCTCCTTCTAAATTTGTAAAATTTAAACACTGATTTGTAATATTTCTTGTGCAAAAGTTAAGTTTTTGCTGAAAGCACCTACAAATAATCTCAAACACTGTTGTGCTGTCTGCCTTTTTTAACCCCCACCAAACTTCTTTATATATATATATATATATATATATATATATATATATATATATATATATATATCCACAATTTTCCAAGTAAAACGCACTCTCAAAGTCTTGGATGCCAAGCAGGAAGCTCATTTATTGCTCGTTACGCGTTTCGACAATTACTGTCTTGATCACACGAAAAGTACGGCAAACAAGAGCGTGCATTTAAAACAATCATGGTAATAGACATGGGACTACAAATTACACTCTACCTGTGTTGTAAAACTGTCGGCCATGTTGTAACGTGAAAAATAAATATATCAATACAACTTTATGTAATGGCACTCGTTACTGTACATTTTACACCGCATGAAATATCTCGTCAATTGTTTAAATGCACAAAATACATTCATTTATAACTCAATTCGAGTTACACCACCTTGTTACATGAGGTAATACGAGCATGCTAAGTTTGCCTGAACATGGGAAACGGACTAACGAGTTATACTTCTACTCGTGTCTCTTTTATTAACCATGAAACCGGTATAGTACCATATAATTAAGATTTTATCACAGGTTAATTATGTTTCACAGATTTTTTCAATATTTCAATATTTAAATAGCACTAGTGGCATATGTCCTATATGCTCAATCTTATAATAAAGAATTTCAGCCATTATATCTACGGTGTTTTTGTGTTATTACTGTCCAGTTGCCTCATCAATATAAGGGTGTTATATATTGTGAAAATTATTATACATGCGGTCTAGTGCCTCTTGAGACATGTGTTATTGTGCTCGGTAATACCTCTATAAATGCGCATCGTATATCTCACACAGTGGTTAAAATTCAGAGGAATAACATTTTAGTATGAGCTAATTACACTACGAGAATTTAGTACAAACAACAGGTTTTAAAATGGACTTGCCAACTGGCTAGTACATAAAGTCAGAGTCTATATAACCAAGTTCATAAATTAAGTGCAAAAAATAAAATAAATTGAACTAGTGAAAGGATTTTTAAGAAAGGAGTCTCTTATCTGATTCAGTGTTCACCCGAGCCCGGGGAAGAAAAGGGTAGGGAACCCGTGAAGTGACCATGCAGAGTGGTGGGTCCCTTCCTTTCCTCCTGTGAATGAGAAGAATAAGACAAAAAACAAAATCAGTACAGTTTCATTAAATAAACAATATTTACACAATAAACAGTATTATACAATTACTTTCACAATGAAACGGTATCTTATAACAACAGTACTTGTAAAACCAATTCTATAATATATTTTCAGTTAACATGGAGGTGTGAGGCCAATTCATCACTTAAATTATGGCCCCCGGGAATTTTGTTTCTAATTCCAGTATCCATTTGGATTCTTTTTGTCTAAGGGCCAATTCTCTGTTGCCACCTCTATTCCCTAGAGTTATTTGTTCGATTACAAAGAATCTAAGTAATGAATTGTTGGATTGATGGTATTCTAGAAAGTGTCTAGCAATAGGGTAGTGTATATCTACATTCGTAATGGCTCTCAGATGTTCCATGATTCTTTTCTTAGCCATAAATGTAGTGCTACCTACATACCTTAATTTGCACGGGCATTCCAAAATGTACACTATAAAGTTACTGCTGCAGGTAAGGAATTGATTGATTTTCCACTTCTGTGTACACCCCGGAATACTAAACTCTTTGACAGAATAACTGTATTTACATGCCCTACAATGCCCACATGGAAAAAAGCCTTTGAGGTCATGGAAATTATTTTTCCTTATTTCTGTGATATCACCTTTCACAAGGATGTCTCTTAAATTTCTCCCTTTTCTATAGGTGATAAACTCAATAGCAACCAGTATAACATCAATCTGACACACAATATCAGCAAAAACAGGGTTGAATTTTTAGACACAAAGCTCGAAGTCATAGAAGGGAATCTAGTCACTAGTCTGTATAGAAAGAAACAGCCGGCAATAGTCTTCTTCATGCCCTCAGTGGCCACCCAGAGACCCTCAAATGGAGTATTCCATATGGGGAGCTATTGAGGGCGAAAAGAAATTGTAGCACTAAGGAGAAGTATCTGAAGGAACAAGAAATCATGCTTGAGAGGTTCAAACTAAGAGGGTATCCAAAATGGGTCCTAAACAAAGCATTAGAAAAAATAGGTAATGTCAGCAGACAAGAATCACTTGAACCGACAAAGAATACTGACAAAATAGAATCAGAAACCAGAGTCATCACTACCTATAATAGTCAATCGAAAAAAGTACAGAAAATCTTGGCAGACAATTGGAACATTCTTCAGACAGATACTATTATAGGTCGAGAGGTAGGTGAAAGACCACTAATCACCTATAGAAAAGGGAGAAATTTAAGAGACATCCTTGTGAAAGGTGATATCACAGAAATAAGGAAAAATAATTTCCATGACCTCAAAGGCTTTTTTCCATGTGGGCATTGTAGGGCATGTAAATACAGTTATTCTGTCAAAGAGTTTAGTATTCCGGGGTGTACACAGAAGTGGAAAATCAATCAATTCCTTACCTGCAGCAGTAACTTTATAGTGTACATTTTGGAATGCCCGTGCAAATTAAGGTATGTAGGTAGCACTACATTTATGGCTAAGAAAAGAATCATGGAACATCTGAGAGCCATTACGAATGTAGATATACACTACCCTATTGCTAGACACTTTCTAGAATACCATCAATCCAACAATTCATTACTTAGATTCTTTGTAATCGAACAAATAACTCTAGGGAATAGAGGTGGCAACAGAGAATTGGCCCTTAGACAAAAGAATCCAAATGGATACTGGAATTAGAAACAAAATTCCCGGGGGCCATAATTTAAGTGATGAATTGGCCTCACACCTCCATGTTAACTGAAAATATATTATAGAATTGGTTTTACAAGTACTGTTGTTATAAGATACCGTTTCATTGTGAAAGTAATTGTATAATACTGTTTATTGTGTAAATATTGTTTATTTAATGAAACTGTACTGATTTTGTTTTTTGTCTTATTCTTCTCATTCACAGGAGGAAAGGAAGGGACCCACCACTCTGCATGGTCACTTCACGGGTTCCCTACCCTTTTCTTCCCGGGCTCGGGTGAACACTGAATCAGATAAGAGACTCCTTTCTTAAAAATCCTTTCACTAGTTCAATTTATTTTATTTTTTGCACTTAATTTATGAACTTGGTTATATAGACTCTGACTTTATGTACTAGCCAGTTGGCAAGTCCATTTTAAAACCTGTTGTTTGTACTAAATTCTCGTAGTGTAATTAGCTCATACTAAAATGTTATTCCTCTGAATTTTAACCACTGTGTGAGATATACGATGCGCATTTATAGAGGTATTACCGAGCACAATAACACATGTCTCAAGAGGCACTAGACCGCATGTATAATAATTTTCACAATATATAACACCCTTATATTGATGAGGCAACTGGACAGTAATAACACAAAAACACCGTAGATATAATGGCTGAAATTCTTTATTATAAGATTGAGCATATAGGACATATGCCACTAGTGCTATTTAAATATTGAAATATTGAAAAAATCTGTGAAACATAATTAACCTGTGATAAAATCTTAATTATATGGTACTATACCGGTTTCATGGTTAATAAAAGAGACACGAGTAGAAGTATAACTCGTTAGTCCGTTTCCCATGTTCAGGCAAACTTAGCATGCTCGTATTACCTCATGTAACAAGGTGGTGTAACTCGAATTGAGTTATAAATGAATGTATTTTGTGCATTTAAACAATTGACGAGATATTTCATGCGGTGTAAAATGTACAGTAACGAGTGCCATTACATAAAGTTGTATTGATATATTTATTTTTCACGTTACAACATGGCCGACAGTTTTACAACACAGGTAGAGTGTAATTTGTAGTCCCATGTCTATTACCATGATTGTTTTAAATGCACGCTCTTGTTTGCCGTACTTTTCGTGTGATCAAGACAGTAATTGTCGAAACGCGTAACGAGCAATAAATGAGCTTCCTGCTTGGCATCCAAGACTTTGAGAGTGCGTTTTACTTGGAAAATTGTGGATATTAATAGCCGGTTTTGGGTTTTCCGGCAGCACGCACCACCTAACAATGGGCTCGTTCCCGGAATGACCCTTCTTCGTAGATCAAAATATATATATATATATATATATATATATATTTATTATCTACTGGCGGTCGCCAGTAGATAGTTATAGTTAGGACCTATTTTCCATAGGAAATCCGCGACATTCTATTTGAAATAACTCTTGCGTCGGTTGACGAATCTTCGCGAAATTTTCAAACTTTATGGCCCGCTCCGGTCCGCTCCTACCCTGAAAGTCTCAGGTTGATTCGTCAAGCGGAAGCCGAGGAAAAAGGGGGTCCCAAAACGTGTTTTCCCCATTCATTTTCCCATAGGAAACTTTAGACACGGCTACAGCCCGAACTGCTGAACGGAATTACACCAAATTTGGCAAAGAGGTAGTTCTTGGTTCAGAAAGAACCCTTTTTGTTAAATGGTGTAAATCCGTTCAGTAGTTGCGGAGAAATTAAAAAATAAGAGTCAAAAATCAATTTCCCATAGGAAACTTTATGCAAGGCTACAGCCCGAACTGCTGAACGGAATTACACCAAATTTGGCAAAGAGGTAGTTCTTGGTTCAAAAAGAACCCTTTTTGTTAAATGGTGTAAATCCGTTCAGTAGTTGCTGAGAAAATCAAAAGTAAAAACACATATATATCTGGGCGGAGCCTAACCACACATGTCATCGTGAGATCTGATTGGCTGTCAGCACTTCATCCTGGAATTGCTGGCAGCCATCTTGGGACCAATATAAATGATAGTACCCCATTGAAATGCATTGTAGTGAATCGAAGATTTTGAGGGTTACAAAAGGAGAACTATAAAGGGTGATAACAGACTTTAGTTACATTAGAATTCATTTGTTGATGGTACCATACTAATTTCAGGAATTGTGGTGTGTTCTAAGGTGATTTTACCCTGTGAAAAACCTTCTGCTGGGATATCATGAATCATGTTTGAGAGAAAACTATTTTCACATGCTTGTCCCATACAGTTTTGGAAGGTGCTCCAGAAGCTAAAATGAGAGCATATTTTCTGTAAATTCACATTATCTTTCTCAGTCATGTGAGAATGAAGTCTGACATTCTCAGTAAAACATGTACATCCAACAAGGGCAGAGACTGTCAGTTGATTCCTTTGTGTTCTACTGCAGCTTCCCAGAGTGTTCTAAAGAACAACTAGAGTGCTAACAGCCTTACTTATGACAAAAGTATGGCACACCTGAAGCCATCTTGATTGGAATAAACTGGTAACATTTAAAACATTTAATTTAAAAAGGAACAAAATGATGGGGTTCATCTTGTCATAGAAATTATGGTTAGTGCTCTGGAAAGAAAAATTAGGACATGTTTCAAGTGTGATCTCAAATATCTTCCTGTTATATTTCAACAGGAGCAGCCTGTCAGTTGATGCCTTTGTGTTCTACTGCAGCTTCCCAGAGTGTTCTAAAGAACAACTAGAGCGCTAACAGTCTTACTTATGACAAAAGTATGGCACACCTGAAGCCATCTTGATTGGAATAAACTGGTAACACTTAAAACATTTAATTTAAAAAGGAACAAAATGATGGGGTTCATTTTGTCATAGAAATTATGGTTAGTGCTGTAGAAAGAAAAATTAGGACATGTTTCAAGTGTGATCTCAAATATCTTCCTGTTATATTTCAACAGGAGCAGCCTGTCAGTTGATGCCTTTGTGTTCTACTGCAGCTTCCCAGAGTGTTCTAAAGAACAACTAGAGCGCTAACAGTCTTACTTATGACAAAAGTATGGCACACCTGAAGCCATCTTGATTGGAATAAACTGGTAACACTTAAAACATTTAATTTAAAAAGGAACAAAATGAGGGGTTCATTTTGCCATAGAAATTATGGTTAGTGCTGTAGAAAGAAAAATTAGGACATGTTTTAAGTGAGATCTCAAATATCTTCCTGTTATATTTCAACAGGAGCAGCCTGTCAGTTGATGCCTTTGTGTTCTACTGCAGCTTCCCAGAGTGTTCTAAAGAACAACTAGAGTGCTAACAGCCTTACTTATGACAAAAGTATGGCACACCTGAAGCCATCTTGATTGGAATAAACTGGTAACACTTAAAACATTTAATTTAAAAAGGAACAAAATGAGGGGGTTCATTTTGCCATAGAAATTATGGTTAGTGCTGCAAAAGAAAATTTAGTGCATGTTTTAAGTGAGATCTCAAATCCTCTTCTATTTCATTAGAAAATTCTGACATGCAGACTGAAACAATCACTTTCAATACCAGCAGTAGACTTCCAGTTAACTCCTTGGTGAGCAGTAGCTTTACTACAGTGATCTAATGAACAACTAGAGTAATAACATTCTGAATTTATGGCAAATGTGTGACACATCTGAATGCCTTCTTGATGGAATCAAAGTAAAAAACTGAAAGCATTTCCTACTGAGGAGACTGCAGTAAATGAGGAAATTAGGAAACTTCATAACAAAGAAGTCTTCCAAGATGGCCACCAGTGAAAAAAGAGCCCAAATGTAGCACAAATATTACCCAGATGTAGCCCACATATAGCCCAATGACAAAAGTGTGCAAAACACTTTTTATTTTTAGTTTTTTTGCAGTTTTATGTAGTGCAGACTGGTCAGGTATTGGAGCGTTGCATCTTAAAACATGACCCCCTACACTACAAAAACACCACTGCACTACCCTAAACCCTAAAACACTACCCCAGCACGACCCCCTACACTACACAAGCACCACTGCACTATCCTAAACCCTAAAACACTACCCCCAGCATGACCCCCTACACTACACAAACACCACTGCACTACCCTAAACCCTAAAACACTACCCCAACACCACTGCACTAACCTAAATCCTAAAACACTACCCCCAGCACGACCCCTACACTACCCAAACACCACTGCACTACCCTAAAACATGACCCCCTACACTACACAAACACCACTGCACTACCCTAAACCCTAAAACACTACCCCCAGCACGACCCCCTACACTACACAAGCACCACTGCACTACCCTAAACCCTAAAACACTACCCCCAGCACGACCCCTACACTACACAAACACCACTGCACTACCTTAAACCCTAAAACACTACCCCCAGCACGACCCCCTACATTACCCAAACACCACTGCACTAACCTAAATCCTAAAACACTACCCCAGCACGACCCCCTACACTACCCTAACACCACTGCACTACCCTAAAACATGACCCCCTACACTACACAAACACCACTGCACTACCCTAAACCCTAAAATACTACCCCCAGCACGACCCCTACACCACACAAGCACCACTGCACTACCCTAAACCCTAAAACACTACCCCCAGCACGACCCCTACACTGCCCGAACACCACTGCACTGCCCTAAACCCTGAAACACCAGCCCCTGCACGACCCCCTACACTGCCCGAACACCACTGCACTGCCCTAAACCCTGAAACACATACCCTAGCATGACCCCCTACACTGCCCGAACACTACTGCACTGCCCTAAACCCTGAAACACCACCCCCTTCACGACCCCCTACACTGCCCGAACACCACTGCACTGCCCTAAACCCTGAAACACCACCCCCAGCATGACCCCTACACTGCCCGAACACCACTGCACTGCCCTAAACCCTGAAACACTACCCCCAGCAAGACTTCCTACACTGCCCGAACACCACTGCACTGCTCTAAACCCTGAAACACCACCCCCTGCACGACCCCCTACACTGCCCGAACACTACTGCACTGCCCTAAACGCTGAAACACCATCCCCAGCACGACTCCCTACACTGCACAAACACCACTGCACTGCCCTAAACCCTGAAACACTACCCCCAGCAAGACCCCCTACACTGCCCAAACACCACTGCACTGCCCTAAACCCTGAAACATCACCCCCAGCAAGACCCCCTACACTGCCCGAACACCACTGCCCTAAACCCTGAAACACCACCCCCAGCAAGACCCCCTACACTGCCCGAACACCACTGCACTGCCCTAAACCCTGAAACACCAGCCCCAGCACGACCCCTACACTGCCCGAACACCACTGCACTGCCCTAAACCCTGAAACACCACCCCTGCACGACCCCCTACACTGCCCGAACACCACTGCACTGCCCTAAACCCTGAAACACCACCCCCAGCACGACCCCCTACACTGCCTGAACACCTCTGCACTGCCCTTATCCCTGAAACACCACCCCCAGCACGACCCCCTACACTGCATGACAACCACTGCACTGCCCTAAACCCTGAAACACTACCCCCAGCAAGACCCCCTACACTGCCCGAACACCACTGCCCTAAACCCTGAAACACCACCCCCAGCAAGACCCCCTACACTGCCCGTACACCACTGCACTGCCCTAAACCCTGAAACACCACCCCCAGCATGACCCCTACACTGCCCGAACACCACTGCACTGCCCTAAACCCTGAAACACCACCCCCAGCACGACCCCCTACACTGCCCGAACACCACTGCACTGCCCTAAAGCATGAAACACCAGCACGACCCCCTACACTGCCCGAACGCCACTGCACTGCCCTAAACCCTGAAACACCACCCCCAGCACGACCCCCTACACTGCCCGAACACCACTGCACTGCCCTAAACCCTGAAACACCAGCCCCAGCACGACCGCCTACACTGCCCGAAAACCACTGCACTACCCTAAACCCTCAAACACCAGCCCCAGCACGAACCCCTACACTGCCCGAACACCACTGCACTGCCCTAAACCCTGAAACACCAGCCCCAGCAAGACCCTCTACACTGCCTGAACACCACTGCACTGCCCTAAACCCTGAAACACCACCCCCAGCAAGACCCCCTACACTGCCCGAACACCACTGCACTAAAGCCTGAAACACCACCCCCAGCAAGACCACCTACACTGGCCAAACACCACTGCACTGCCCTAAACCCTGAAACACCACCCCCTGCACGACCCCCTACACTGCCCAAACACCACTGCACTGCCCTAAACCCTGAAACACCACCCCTGCATGACCCCCTACACTGCCCGAACACCACTGCACTGCCCTAAACCCTGAAACACCACCCCTCAGCACGACACCCTACACTGCCCGAACACCACTGCACTGCCCTAAACCCTGAAACACCACCCCCAGCACGACCCCCTACACTGCCCGAACACCACTGCACTGCCCTAAACCCTGAAACACCACCCCCTGCACGACCCCCTACACTGCCGGAACACCACTGCACTGCCCTAAACCCTGAAACACCACCCCCAGCATGACCCCCTACACTGCCGGAACAGCACTGCACTGCCCTAAACCCTGAAACACCAGCCCCAGCACGACCCCCTACACTGCCCGAACACCACTGTACTGCCCTAAACACTGAACCACCAGCCACAGCACGACCCCCTACACTGCCCGAACACCACTGCACTGCCCTAAACCCTGAAACACCACCCCCTGCATGACCCCCTACACTGCCCGAACACCACTGCACTGCCCAAAACCTGAAACACCACCCCCTGCATGACCCCCTACACTGCCCGAACACCACTGCACTGCCCTAAACCCTGAAACACCACCCCCTGCACCACCCCCTACACTGCCCGAACACCACTGCACTGCCCTAAACCCTGAAACACCACCCCCTGCACCACCCCCTACACTGCCCGAACACCACTGCACTGCCCTAAACCCTGAAACACCACCCCCAGCACGACCCCTTTACTGCTCGAACACCACTGCACTGCCCCAAACCCTGAAACACCACCCCCAGCACGACCCCCTACACTGCCCGAACACCACTGCCCTAAACCCTGAAACACCACCCCCTGCACGACCCCCTACACTGCCCGAACACCACTGCACTGCCCTAAACCCTGAAACACCACCCCCTACACTGCCCGAACACCACTGCACTGCCCTAAACCCTGAAACACCACCCCCAGTACGACCCCCTACACTGCCCGAACACCACTGCACTGCCCTAAACCCTAAAACACCACCCCCAGCATTACCCCCTACACTGCCCAAACACCACTGCACTGCCCTAAACCCTAGAACACTACCCCCAGCACGACCCCCTACACTACCCGAACACCACTGCACTACCCTAAACCCTAAAATACTACCCACAGCACAACCCCCTACACTACCCGAACATGACTGCACTGCCCTAAACCCTCAAACACTCCCCCCAGCACGACCCCCTACACTACCCGAACACCACTGCACTGCCCTAAACCCTAAAACACTCCCCCAGCACGACCCCCTACACTACCCAAACACCACTGCACTGCCCTAAACCCTAAAACACTCCCCCAGCACGACCCCCTACACTACCCAAACACCACTGCACTGCCCTAAACCCTAAAACACTACCCCGCATGACCCCTACACTACCCAAACACCAATGCACTACCCTAATCCCTAAAACACTACCCCCCGCATGACCCCCTACACTACCCTAAACCCTAAAACACTACCCCCGCACGACTCCCTACACTACCCAAAGACCACTGCACTACCCTAAACCCTAAAACACGACCTCCTACACTACACAAACACCACTGCACTACCCTAAACCCTAAAACACTACCCCCTACACTACACAAACACCACTGCACTACCCTAAACCCTAAAAAACTACCCCCAGCACGAACCACTACACTACCCAAACACCACTGCACTACCCTAAACCCTAGAAAACTACCCCCAGCAGTACCCCTACACTACCCAAACACCACTGCACTACCCTAAACCCTAAAACACTACCCCCAGCAGTACCCCCTACACTACCCAAACACCACTGCACTACCCTAAATCACTACCCCAGCACGACCCCTACACTACCCAAACACCACTGCACTACCCTAAACCCTAAAACACTACCCCCAGCACGACCCCTACACTACCCAAACACCACTGCACTACCCTAAACCCTAAAACACTCCCCCAGCACGACTCCCTACACTACCCAAACACCACTGCACTACCCTAAACCCTAAATCTACCCCCAGCATGACCCCCTACACTACACAAACACCACTGCACTACCCTAAACCCTAAAACACTACCCCCAGCACGACCCTCTTCACTACCTAAACACAACTGCACAATTTGTTACAGGCGTTGCAACGCAGGCCTGTGGTGCTTACTGGAAGTACCTAGTGGGCTAGTTGGGCCCCAGGGACCCTCAGGATTCAAGGTGACCTAATCCCCCAACTTAAAACGAACCACGGGGCGCGTTTGCACAGTGGTGAAGGGAGGGGCGGGGCCTCAGGTGACATGTGCGCAAACACGCCCTGTGGTGCTTTATAAGTTGGGGAATTAATTCCCTTTGAATCCTGAGGGACCCTGGGGGCCAACTAGCCCACCAGGTACCTTCAGTAAGCACAACAGAGTTGCGTTGCAGAGAGGTGAAAAAGGTGCGTGGCCTCGGAATGCCTCTCTGCAACTCAGCTCTGTGGTCCTAACTGTAGGTACCTGGGGGGCTAGTTGGGCCCCAGGGACCCTCAGAATTCAAGGGGACTTAATCCCGCAAATTAAAACGCGCCACGGGGTGCGTTTGCACACATGTCACCTCAGGCCCCCCTCCCTTCACCACTGTGCAAACGCGCCCTGTAGCGCGTTTTAAGAGGTAGTTTTAATCCCCCTGCCCTATTATGTACTAGGGACTTGCAGAGGAGGTCATGCTAATCACAGGGGTATCCCAACGCATAGTGTTCCCTAGTGTATGTAGGTGTTTTCACTGTATTCTAAGTGTCTTTTAGCATAGCACTGGCTCTGGTTAGTCAGAGTCAGTTACCACCAGTACCCGTCTGAAAAAGTTGTGGGCACAGGATGATTTTGCAACAAGGCCTCTTTCTGCTCCTCTGTTGGTTCTTTCTGCATATCTTTTGCTTCTTTCTGTGCGTTTTTTCTTCTTTCTTCACATGTCCTACCTCTGTAGGCATAGTTAGAAACTAGCATTTAAAAAAACCTTTGAAATTCACTTAAAAATCATAGGTTTCAGGCACGTTATAGTTAGAAATTAGCATTTAAAAAACCTTTGAAATTCACTGAAAAAACCATAGGTTTCAGACACGTTATAGTTAGAAATTAGCATTTAAAAAACCTTTGAAATTCACTGAAAAAACCATAGGTTTTAGGGACAGTTATAGTTAGTTGGACATTTCACTCGTACAAAACCATAGAAATTCCCCCGTTATAGTTAGTTCAGCTAACTATAACTCGCGCCCACAATGCACTGCTGATGACGTCACATATTACATCACTCATGACATGGTCAGTGACATCAATGATGACATCACTGATGACATCTCAAATGACATCACTGATGACATCATCCATGTGATAATTTCATGCATCTTCTCACACCCTAATATAACTTTTGATACACCCACTCTAAATTACAGACTGCCATTCTCAAAACCATAGACACTCCAACACCAAAAACTAAATACCCACTCACTGATTCTTAGGTCTACACACACATCCACTCACTCACCCGTACAGTCACTCATACTTAGTCACTCAGTACAGGACTATCATATGCACTCATACACCTATATAAACACCCACACACCGCCACTCATCCATAGAGGTACTCACACACCTAGTCAGTCATGCAAAAAACTTAATCACACACCCATTTACTCACCTATACAGTTATACACACACCAGCTCACTTACTCATACAAATACTAGCACATTCTTACGCTCTTATACAATCACTAATACAAGTACACACTCATCCATACAGCCACTCTCACAATCACACACTCTCACTTATACCCATTTATATACTCCAACACACATATATACTGCCTTTCACATATGTAGTTACTCACACATGTACCACTGAGATATACATTCACTCACTAACACACCCATACACACACTCACCCACCCATACAGTCCATCACAGATGCACTCTTGAAACCATGCACCCAGTGAATCACCAACTCACACATCTATGCACAGAGTCACACACACCCCACCCACACAAACACTCAGGCACCCATACAGATACTCAGACAATCAATCAATAACCCATGTAGACACTCATGTAGCTATTCAGAAAGCCATGCAGCCGCTTACAAACCAACAGACAGACGGATACAGACATTCACACAGTTTAGTCACTAACCCATGCATTCAGTAAGATACATTTAATCACTCACTTGTAGAGTCAGTCACTCACATACTAAATCATCCATTCAGACAGTTATACACCCACTCATTCTTCAATACGCCTTTCCCTATATATTTAAACTTTACAGAAACACACAGTCACTGGATGATGTCATCAGTGATGTCATCAGTGATGTCATTTGAGATGTCATCAGTGATGTCATCAGTGATGTCACTGACCATGTCATGAGTGATGTAATATGTGACGTCATCAGCAGTGCATTGCGGGGGCGCGAGTTATAGTTAGCTGAACTAACTATAAAGGGGGAATTTCTATGGTTTTGTACGAGTGAAATGTCCAACTAACTATAACTGTCCCTAAAACCTATGGTTTTTCAGTGAATATATATATATATATATATATATTCACTGAAAAAACCATAGGTTTTAGGAAAGTTATAGTTAGTTGGACATTGCACTCGTACAAAACCCGTGAAATTCCCCGTTATAGTTAGTTCAGCTAACTATAACTCGCGCCCGCAATGCACTGCTGATGACGTCACATATTACATCACTCATGACATGGTCAGTGACATCACTCATGACATCACTGATGACATCTCAAATGACATCATCCAGTGACTGTGTGTTTCTGTAAAGTTTAAATATGTTTAATATATATAGGGAAAGGCGTATTGAAGAATGAGTGGGTGTATAAGCGTCTGAATAGAGGATTTAGTAGGTGCGTGACTGAGTCTATAAGTGAGTGATTAAACGTATCTTACTGGATGCATGGGTGAGTGACTAAACTGTGTGAATGTCTGTATCCATCTGTCTGTTGTTGTGTAAGCAGCTGCATGGGTTTGTGAATAGCTACATGAGTGTCTATATGAGTTATTGATTAGTTGTCTGAGTATCTGTATGGGTGCCTGAGTGTTTGTGTGGGTGGGGTGTGTGCGACTCTGTGCATAGATGTGTGAGTGGGTGATTCACTGGGTTGATGGTTTCAAGCGTGCATCTGTGATAGACTGTAGGGGTGGGTAAGTGTGTGTAAGAGTGTGTTTGTGAGTGAATGTATGTCCCAGTGGTACATGTGTGAGTAACTACATATGTGAAAGGCAGTATATATGTGTGTTGGAGTATATAAATAGCTATAAGCAAGAGTGTGTGATTGTGAGAGTGACTGTATGGATGAGTGTGTGCTTGTATCAGTGATTATATAAGAGCGTAAGAATGTGCTAGTATTTGTATGAGTAAGTGAGCTGATGTGTGTATAACTGTATAGGTGAGTAAATGGCAGTGTGTTTAATTATTTGCATGACTGACTAGGTGTGTGAGTACCTCTATGGATGAGTGGCGGTGTTTGAGTGTCTATATAGGAGTATGAGTGCATATGATAGTCCTGTACTGAGTGACCGTAAGTATGAGTGACTGTACGGGTGAGTGAGTGGATGTGTGTGTAGACCTAAGAATCAGTGAGTGGGTATGTACTTATTGGTATTGGAGTGTGTATGGTTTTGAGAATGGCAGTCTGTAATTTAGAGTGGGTGTATCAAAAGTTATATTAGGTGTGAGAAGATGCATTAAATTCTCACATGGATGATGTCATTTGAGATGTCATCAGTGATGTCATCAGTGATGTCACTGACCATGTCATGAGTGATGTAATATGTGACGTCATCAGCAGTGCATTGCGAGGCGCGAGTTATAGTTAGCTGAACTAACTATAACGGGGAATTTCACGAGTTTTGTACGAGTGCAATGTCCAACTAACTATAACTTTCCCTAAAACCTATGGTTTTTCAGTGAATTTCAAAGGTTTTTAAATGCTAAACCCTAACTATAACAGGCCTGAAACCTATGGTTTTTTCTGTGAATTTCAAAGGTTTTTAAAATGCTAATTCCTAACTATAACAAGCCTGAAACCTATGGTTTTTTCAGTGAATTTCAAAGGTTTTTTAAATGCTAATTCCTAACTATAACATGTCTGAAACCTATGGTTTTTTTCAGTGAATTTCAAAGGTTTTGTAAATGACAATTTTTAAATGTATTAATTGTTATATTTATTTTTTTGATACTGATTTACTACATTTTTTTAAACTATTTATTTTTACATATTTTATTTTTTAAATTACATTGTAATTACATTATACATTACATTACAAAATATACTTTCTCAGAATGAATTACTTTAGTTTAAATACTTTGCAAATAGGCAATAGACTTTTAAGTATAGTAGTTACAGTTGTTGCAATGGGCACACAATTTCAAACACAATGCAACATTGAGCTCAATGTGAATTTCTAGTTAAATGCAATTAGTTACTTTATGGATTACTTTTCTAACCACAGGACTGGATCCTAGATTCAGTCCTGGGACATCTCCTGTAAACAGTTGAGTAAAAGCGTTTTGGTTACATTAGTGATTTTTAAGGAACATTATTGTATTTTAAAAGTTGACACTTAGAAACTTTTTCACATAGAATCACCAATGTTATCATATGGGAGGAAATTCACTTAGCAGGTAAGTAGTGATATCGTTACTTTTTCTTACTCAGTGGTGGATCCTGTATCCAGCACTGGTGCATCTCCTGTAAACAGTTGAAAGAATGCGTTTAAGTCATACAGGCGATTTTTAAGGAATATTTGTAGTTTGTGAAAATCAACACTTTGAAACTTTTCTGCTGAAAACCAGACAATGGATTCCTATGGAAGGAAATATAAGTTACTGGTAAGTACGGTTAAAATTACTTTTCAGGATCAGTACTGGGCTGAAAGATGCAGCACTGAGGTCTCTCCTGATAACAGGTGAGTAAATCGGAATTTCGTATTTTGGCTGATTTTAGAGGAATATTTGTATGTTTCAAAAATCGACACATAAACTTTTTCAGCAAAAAGCAGACAATGATATCCTATGGAAGGAAATTCAAGTTACTGGTAAGTACGGTTAAAATTACTTTTCAGGATCAGTACTGGGCTGAAAGATGCAGCACTGAGGTCTCTCCTGATAACAGGTGAGTAAATCGGAATTCGTATTTCGGCTGATTTTAGAGGAATATTATAAAGTTCCAAAACTCCACACTTAGAAGAATTTCCAAGTGAAACCAGTCAATGATATCCTATGGAAGGAAATTCAAGTTACTGGTAAGTACGGTTAAAATTACTTTTCAGGATCAGTACTGGGCTGAAAGATGCAGCACTGAGGTCTCTCCTGATAACAGGTGAGTAAATCGGAATTCGTATTTCGGCTGATTTTAGAGGAATATTATAAACTTCCAAAACTCCACACTTAGAAGAATTTCCAAGTGAAACCAGTCAATGTTAGCCTATGGAAGGAAATTCAAGTTACTGGTAAGTACGGTTAAAATTACTTTTCAGGATCAGTACTAGGCTGAAAGATGCAGCACTGAGGTCTCTCCTGATAACAGGTGAGTAAATAGGAATTCGTAGTTCGGCTGATTTTAGAGGAATATTTGCACAATGGTGAAGGGAGGGGGCGTGTCCTGAGGTGACATCTGTGCAAACGCGCCCCGTGGCGCGTTTTAAGTTGGGGGATTAAGTCCCCTTGAATCATGAGGGTCCCTGGGGTCCAACTAGCCCACCCTGTACCTCCAGTATGCACCAGGGAGCTGCGTTGCAGAGAGGTGTTCAGAGGCCACGCCCCTTTTTGCACCTCTCTGCAATGCAGCTCTGTGGCGCTTTCTGGACGTACCTGTTGGGCTAGTTGGCCCCCAGGGACCCTCAGGATTGAACAGGATTTTATTCCCCATCTTAAAACGCGCCATGGGGCCTGTTTGCACACATGTCACCTGAAGCCCCGCCCCCTCCCTTCACCACTGTGCAAACGCGCCCCGTGGCGCGTTTTAAGTTGGGGGATTAAGTCCCCTTGAATCCTGAGGGTCCCTGGAGTCCAACTAGCCCACCATGTACTTCTAAAAGCACCACAGAGCTGCGTTGCAGAGAGGTGTAAAAGGGGCGTGGCCTCTGTACACCTCTCTGCAACGCAGCCCTGGCGCATACTGGAGGTTCCTGGTGGGCTAGTTGGCCCCAGGGACCCCCAGTATTCAAGGGGAATTACTTCCCTTCTTAAAACGCGCCAGGGGGCGCGTTGCAGAGTACTGCAGGGAGGGGGCCTCCGGCACGATGCCGGTCGTTTTTTTTTTTTTTTTTTTAATGGGACGGGGGCTGCGTGGCCCCCCTTCCCTTGGCCACTTTTGGCCCCGGGGACCCCATCCCGCGGGGCCTGTGCATTTTATTTATTTTTTTAAATTAAAAAAAAAACGGAAAGGGGGCCGCGTGGCCCCCCTTCCCTGGGCCTGTATTGGCCCCGGGGACCCCATCCCCCGGGGCATGCCCTCGATTTTTTTAAAATTATTTTGGAGGGGGCTGCGTGGCCCCCTCCTCAGGCCATTTAAGGCCCCGGGGACCCCATCCCCGGGACCGGCCTTGCCCTTTTAAAAAAAAAAAAAATTATTTGGGGAAGGGGGCTGCGTGGCCCCCTCCCGGGCCACTTATGGCCCCGGGGACCCTATCCCCCGGGGCCTGGCCTCTCGTTGGAGACTGTGGGGGTCCCCAATCCCCCACAGTCCCAGCCGGCTCCCCGCCTCCTGCGCGAGCCGGCATTGCTTTCCACATGGGGAGCAGCTAACATGCTGCTCCCCATGTGGAAAGCTGATTAGTTTGCATTTTGAAAGAGAGAGCAGGTTTCCTGCTCTCTCTTTCAAAATGCAAACCAAGTTTGCTATGACAGGACGGGAGCCACGAGGCTCCCGTCCTGTCATAGCAACTACAGTGTCCCGGGGTAGGCACCCCGGGACACTGCAGGAGCCTGCCCTGGGGGTGGCGGTCCCCAGGGCCATCAAGGGCTCCAGGAGGGGGCCGCGTGGCCCCCTCCCAACCATTTCACAGCCCCGGGGAGGTGATGGTCCCCGGGGCTTTGGGGTCCGTAACGGACCCCCATATTCAAATCTTTAGTGCCCCGGGGAGGTGGCGGTCCCCGGGGCGTGTGGGGGGGCTGGAGCCCCCCCACACAGGTTAAAAACTTTAAAAAAAAGAAGCCCCGGTGGGGTGGCGGTCCCCGGGGCTGCGGGAGGGCAAAGAGCTCTCCCGCACCATTATTTTCTAAAGCCCCGGGGGGTGGCGGTCCCCGGGGCTTGGGGGGCCTTAGAGGCCCCCCACATTAAATCTAAACCCCCCCACCATGCCCCCGGGACTTGGCCCACCCGGGGGCAAATAAACATCAAAGCGCGGGAGACCGCGCTTCGATTTTTTTTTTTCTGCAGGATCCGCGCACCTTGAGCACATCCTGCCGATTTCTTTTTTTTTTAAATGCTTTTTTCTGCCCAGGGGGTCCTTGTGGGACCCCCTGAGCAGACCTAGGGGTTCAGGGTGTTTCTACCCTGCCCCCTTTGTGTGTTTGCGCACTTGCGATTTTTTTGTTTCTCGGCAGGATTCGCCGATTTAAAAAAAAAAAAAATGCTTTTTCTGCCCAGGGGTCCTTATGGGACCCCTGAGCAGACCTAGAGGTCAGGGTGTTTCTACCCTGCCCCTTTTGCGCTTTGCGCACTTGTTTCTGTCCTCGGTTCTACCGAGGGACAAAATGGCTGCCAACACTTCCAGATTTGGAGTGTTGACAGCTAATTAGCATGCAGCTCGTGATCGGTAGGGTGCGCGAATCCGACGCACCCATAGATATATATGTGATTTTCATTTTTGATTTTCACAGGAACTACTGAACGGATTTACACCATTTAACAAAAAGGGTTCTTTCTGAACCAAGAACTACCTCTTTGCCAAATTTGGTGTAATTCCGTTTAGCAGTTCGGGCTGTAGCCGTGTCTAAAATTTCCTATGGGAAAATGAATGGGAAAACACGTTTTGGGACCCCCTTTTTCTCGGCCCCGCTTGACGAATCACCCTGAGACTTTCAGGGTAGGAGCGGACCGGAGCGGGCCATAAAGTTTGAAAATTTCGCGAAGATTCGTCAACCGACGCAAGAGTTATTTCAAATAGAATGTCGCGGATTTCCTATGGAAAATAGGTCCTAACTATAACTATCTACTGGCGACCGCCAGTAGATAATATATATATATTATCTACTGGCGGTCGCCAGTAGATAGTTATAGGTAGGACCTATTTTCCATAGGAAATCCACAACATTGTATTTGAAATAACTTTTGCGCCGGTTGACGAATCTTCGCGAAATTTTCAAAACTCGTGAGGCGCTCCGGTCCGCTCCTATCCTGAAAGTTTCGGGGTGATTTGTCAAGTGGGGCCGAGAAAAAGGGCGGTCCCAAAACGTGTTTTCCCCATGCAATTTTCCATAGGAACCTTTCATCGCAGCTACAGCCTGAACTGCTGAACGGAATTACACCAACTTTGGCAAAAAGGTAGCCCTTGGTTCAGAGTCATGCCTTTTGGTTAAATGGTGTAAATCCGTTCAGTAGTTCCTGAGAAAATCAAAAGTAAAATCATATATATATCTATGGCCGCGGAGGGTCCGCGCACCCTGAGCGCATCTTCCCAATCACTAGCTGTATGCTAATTGGCTGTCAACACTCCAAACCAGGAATGTTGGCAGCCATCTTGTTCCTCGGTAGAACCGAGGCACAAGAAACAAGTGCGCAAAACGCAAAAAGGGGGCAGGGTAGAAACACCCTGACCCCCTAGGCCTGCTTAGGGGGTCCCACAAAGACCCCCAGGGCCCCAAAAAAATTATTATTATTTTTTTTTAAATCAACGGGATGCGTGCAGGGTGCGCGGATCCCGCCGTAAAAAAAAAAACAAAGCGCGGGCTCCCGCGCTTTGTTATTATTTGGCCCCCGGGTGGGCCAAGTCCCGGGGGCATGCGGGGGTTTACAAACATATTTTATGGGGGGCCTCTAAGGCCCCCCCAAGCCCCGGGCACTGCCACCACCCGTGGCTTTCAAATAAAAATGGTGCGGGAGGGCACTCTGCCCTCCCGCAGCCCCGGGGACCGCCACCCCCCGGGGCTTCTTTTTTTTAAATTTAATGACCTGTGTGGGGGGGCTCGAGCCCCCCCACATGCCCCGGGGACCGCCACCTCCCTGGGGCACTAAGAATTTTAAAATGGGGGTCCGTTTCGGACCCCCGAAGCCCCGGGGACCACCACCTCCCCGGGGCTTTGCAGATGTGGGGAGGGGGTCCGCGCGGCCCCCCTCCTGGAGCCTGTGGTGGCCCTGGGGACCACCACCCCCCAGGGCCGGCTCCTGCAGTGTCCCGTGGTGCCTACCCCCGGGACACTGCTTTTTTGCAATGGCAGGACGGGAGCCGCGCGGCTCCCGTCCTGTCATTGCAAACTTGCTTTGCTTCAATGAAGCAAAGCAGATTGCTTTTCCATAAGAGGAGCTGCATGTCAGCAGCTCCCCTTATGGAAAAGCAATGCCAGCTCCCGCAGGACGCGGGGAGCCGGCGGGACCGTGCGGGGATTGGGGACCCCCCCACGGTCCCCAACGAGTGGCCAGGCCCCGGGGGATGGGTTCCCCGGGGCCATTAGTGGCCCGGGAGGGGGGCCACGCAGCCCCCTCCCCAAGAAGAAATTAAAAAAAAATACATAAAGGCCGGCCCCGGGGGATGGGGTCCCCGGGGCCTTAAATGGCCTGAGGAGGGGTGCCACGCAGCCCCCCTCCAAATATTTATTTTTTACTAAAAAGAGGGCATGCCCCGGGGGATGGGGTCCCCGGGGCAAAAAGAGGACCAGGGAAGGGGGGCCACACGGCCCCTTCCCGTTTTTTTAATAATTAAAAAAAAAATAATAATAATCCTCAGGCCCCGGGGGATGGGGTCCCCGCGGCCAAAAGTGGCAGAGGGAAGGGGGGCCACGCAGCCCCCCTCCCATAAAAAAAAAGCAAACAACAAAAAAAAAAGACCGGCATCGTGCCTGAGGCCCCACCCCCTCCCTGCAGCAGTCTGCAAACGCGCCCCCTGGTGCATTGTAAGAAGGGGAAGTAATTCCCCTTGAATACTGGGGGTCCCTGGGGGCCAACTAGCCCAGCAGGAACCTCCAGTATGCGCCAGGGAGCTGCGTTGCAGAGAGGTGTTCAGAGGCCACGCCCCTTTTACACCTCTCTGCAACGCAGCTCTGTGGCGCTTTTGGAGGTACATGGTGGGCTAGTTGGACTCCAGGGACCCTCAGGATTCAAGGGGACTTAATCCCCCAACTTAAAACGCGCCACGGGGCGCGTTTGCACAGTGGTGAAGGGAGGGGCGGGGCTTCAGGTGACATGTGTGCAAACAGGCCCCGTGGCGCATTTTAAGATGGGGAATTAAATCCCCTTCAATCCTGAGGGTCCCTGGGGGCCAACTAGCCCACCAGGTACGTCCAGAAAGCACCACAGAGCTGCGTTGCAGAGAGGTGTAAAAAGGGGCGTGGCCTCTGATCACCTCTCTGCAACGCAGCTCCCTGGCGCATACTGGAGGTACAGGGTGGGCTAGTTGGACCCCAGGGACCCTCATGATTCAAGGAGACTTAATCCCACAACTTAAAACACGCTACGGAGCGCGTTTGCACAGTGGTGAAGGGAGGGGCCGGGGCACGTTATAGTTAGAAATTAGCATTTATAAAACCTTTGAAATTCATTTAAAAAACCATAGGTTTCAGGCACGTTATAGTTAGAAATTAGCATTTAAAAAACCTTTGAAATTCACTGAAAAAACCATAGGTTTCAGACACGTTATAGTTAGAAATTAGCATTTAAAAAACCTTTGAAATTCACTGAAAAAACCATAGGTTTTACGGAAAGTTATAGTTAGTTGGACATTGCACTCGTACAAAACCCATGAAATTCCCCCGTTATAGTTAGTTCAGCTAACTATAACTCGCGCCCCCGCAATGCACTGCTGATGACGTCACATATTACATCACTCATGACATGGTCAGTGACATCCCTGATGACATCACTGATGACATCTCAAATGACATCACTGATGACATCACTGATGACATCATCCATGTGATAATTTGATGCATCTTCTCACACCCTAATATAACCTTTGATACACCCACTCTAAATTACGGACTGCTATTCTTTAAACCATAGACACTCCAACACCAATAACTACATACCCACTCACTGATTCTTAGGTCTACACACACATCCACTCACTCACCCGTACAGTCACTCATACTTACGGTCACTCAGTACGGGACTATCATATGCACTCATACACCTATATAGACACTCACACACCGCCACTCATCCATAGAGGTACTCACACACCTAGTCAGTCATGCAAATAATTAATCACACTGCCATTTACTCACCTATACAGTTATACACACACCAGCTCACTTACTCATACAAATACTAGCACATTCTTACGCTCTTATACAATTACTGATACAAGTACACACTCATCCATACAGCCACTCTCACAATCACATACTCTCACTTATAGCCATTTCTATACTCCAACACACATATATACTGCCTTTCACATATGTAGTTACTCACACATGTACCACTGAGATATACATTCACTCACTAACACACCCATACACACACTCACCCACCCAAGCAGTCCATCACAGATGCACTCTTGAAATCATGCACCCAGTGATTCACCCACTCACACATCTATGTACAGAGTCATACACACCCCACCCACACAAACACTCAGGCACCCATACAGATACTTAGACAACCAATCAATAACCCATATAGACACTCATGTAGCTATTCACAAACCCATGCAGCCGCTTACACACCAACAGACAGACGGATACAGACATTCACACAGTTTAGTCACTAACCCATGCATTCAGTAAGATAACTTTAATCATTGACTTATAGAGTCAGTCACGCACCTACTAAATCATCCATTCAGACACTTATACACCCACTCATTCTTTAATACGCCTTTCCCTATATATATTAAACATATTTAAACTTTACAGAAACACACAGTCACTGGATGATGTCATCAGTGATGTCATTTGAGATGTCATCAGTGATGTCATCAGTGTTGTCACTGACCATGTCATGAGTGATGTAATATGTGACGTCGTCAGCAGTGCATTGCGGGGGCGCGAGTTATAGTTAGCTGAACTAACTATAACGGGGCAATTTCATGGGTTTTGTACGAGTGCAATGTCCAACTAACTATAACTTTCCCTAAAACCTATGGTTTTTTCAGTGAATATATATATATATAATTTTTTTAAAGTCAAGCCTTGTCCAGTTGAAAACAAACCTAATATGTGACTACCAGCATGCCCATTGTTTACCATTGGTTGACTGTGTCATTCTCATTTGCTTGCTTCTTATTAAATATCTTTCCTTGTGCCAGCTTGTATTTGTTCCTCCCCTGGAACATAGCTTCTTTACCATCTCTCTGATTGGCTGCCTTCTTTCCTTCCACTGCTCACTTTTAGGAAACTACTTTTTCATTTTGCTTAAGCACTCCATGAGAGTGCACAAAGTTTATCGCCGCTCTCCCTAGAGTGCTTTGACCCACCCCGCACTCAGTGTTGCTATCTCCCTCATTTTACAATTCTCCCTCCTGCCAAACCCCCTGTCTTCCCGGTGCTCTGTGTTGATTTCTCAGTTTTGTGCTTCTCCCCTGCTCTGTATTGCTCTCCCTTCTATGCTATTTTTGCCCTTCTCTGCCCACTTCCTGTTGCATAACTCCCACCCACTCCTCCTTTGCTCCACACCTCCACCTAAAAGAAGGTGCTTTTGCGCTACTTCTTTGAATTTTTTTGTATTTACCGATCCATCTCCAGCACAGCATTACCAATAGGTCACAAACATGAGACCTATTGACCTTGCATGTGGTTGTTTTACTGTTCCAGTTCCTTCCCTACACACACACTTATTTTATTTTTTACCTATTCCCTTTTTGTGGTTTGTCCCTTTCTTTCACCAAATCACTAACCCACTTGTGACTACCGGT
Organism: Calotriton arnoldi; assembly: GCA_963921515.1. Classification (NCBI taxonomy): domain Eukaryota; kingdom Metazoa; phylum Chordata; class Amphibia; order Caudata; family Salamandridae; genus Calotriton; species Calotriton arnoldi. The sequence goes on along the minus strand of CAWUFW010021091.1, from coordinate 26,661 downwards.
CTCATTCAATATGTTTTATTTCTCTATGTCCTTTTGTTTTCTAATTCCAGTTTTTTAGGTTGAAGAGCTGTCTGATAGAAAAAATATTTCTTGTAGTTAGTCTGAAAGCTTCCTTGGGAATGCATTGTGACCATTGCTTACCATTGGCTTTGGGGTTTGTAACTCACATTTTCTGTCTTTCTATTTAGTGGCTTTATTTGTTTTAGGCTGTCCAGCATGTCTTTGTTACTCCTGTGGAGCATACCTTGTCTATCATCGCTCCTTGTATTCTTCCTCAAATCCTAGCTTTCTGTAAACAGGTCTTTGAATTTTGTACTTATCTTGTCACGTTTGCTCTGCGTTTAAAGTCAAAGGTCAATTATCAGACTCTGTCTTCCAAAGGAGCTTGGTGTTTACTTTACTTTCTCTGACTTCAAAGTGAGAAGATTTATATAACAAACTTGTTGGGTACTGGGGAAGAAAAGGTTTTTTTCTATCACACAACATTTAAATGTCTAAATTAACTGTGCAAATATTTCAGAATATGGCAGAATTCTGAAAGCACAAATGGAGCACTTTTTTGTAATTCAAAAATGAGGAGGAAACAAATAGTTTAATATGATGGAAACAAATCCGTGCACTTGGTGATGCCATTTCCACACATTATCGTTTGTGCGATTTTTGGTATTATCCATACTATCTGGTATTATCCATACAAATGTGTTGTCTTTAATGGCAATGCGCTATCACACCATACATACTCTGCTCCACGACTTTCCACTCCAATCCCCTCCATTTTACGACATTCCACTCTATGCCACTTCACACTAAGCCACTCTATTCTACTTCACGACTCTACATGCCACTTCACAGCACTCCACTCTGATACTTTATTCCACTCTTTGCCACTCCACTATGTGCCCCATCACTCTGGCACTGTACTTTCCTCCACTCTACTCTACCTTATGCCACTACACAACACTCTATGCCAATCCATGACATTCTACTCCACTCTGCTACGCCACCCTAGGCCAAGCCACGCCACTCTAGGCCAGGCAACGCCACTCTACTACACTGAGTCTATGCCCCACTCTACGGCACTATGCCCCACTCTACGGCACTATGCCCCACTCTACGGCACTATGCCCCACTCTACGGCACTATGCCCCACTCTACGGCACTTTGTCCCGCTCTACTGCACTTTGTCCCGCTCTACTGCACTTTGTCCCACTCTACGGCACTTTGTCCCACTCTACGGCACTTTGTCCCACTCTACAACACTTTGTTCCACTCCATGACACTCCACTCTGCCGTACAACACTTAACTCCACTCTGCCCTACTCTACTCTACTAACTTTTAGCCATGTTGAACAACATGAACAGCAGCCATGATGGTGTACAACATGACTTAAACACATTGGCAAAGCCAATAACTCTTGCACAGGCGAGACATATTGGCTTTGTCAATGCTTGTCTTATTTTGTTCCTGTAATATTTCCCCCACCCCCTCTTCACCTTCTCCCCATCTTTGTTTCCTCATGGCTGTCATCTTGGGGCGGTGCTCTCACCCCCTTGTAACTCTCCTAACCACCATTCATACAGTGTCTAGTCTAGGTAGAGAGTGGCTGCGTTAATGGGGACTTCCATTGTTTGGCGTGTTGTGGCCAGGTAGGGCCTAGAGTTGGGACCACAACGCCTCCTTTTTCATCCACTCTCTCATTTGTAACAGTAATAAAATGCATTTCTTCACATTGACTACACCAGTGCTTTTGATTTACTTAGTGCCACCCCCCCCCCTGTTTTAGCAGGTACAGCAGGGGTAGTGTTCTTTATGGGCCTCTTCTGTCTGCAGCCTGGCAGACAAAAGCTCATAATTAACATTATAATGGTCAACAGCGTCAATAGAAGAGCAAGGAGGAACGAAAGATGCGCAAATAGAAAAGGGAAAGAAAGAAGAAATATTGGATGGATGCAGGGCTCTAGCCGTACCGGGCATTGGGTGTTTCCCCGGGAGGCTGGAACGGTGCGGGCTGGTTTTGGAGCAGTGCTGCAATATCTGCCCCAGTAAGAAAAGCAGCAAGCGTTTCCAGCCTCCCGGGCCCAGGCAGTGCTCCCCGAGGGCCGGTCAGAGAAAATTGCCAGGGCTACTTTGGGTTCCAAGTCGGGGGGGGGGGAGGAGCGATGGATGGATGGATGGACGGATGGATGGACAGGTGAACGAATGAATGGACAGGTGAACGGATGACAGAGTATAGGGATAGATAGATGGATAGATGGGTTCATGAGCAGGTGAAAGAATGGCAGAGTAAAAGGATGGATGAGTGAGTGGATGGATGCATAGGTGAAAGGATGGCAGAGTAAAGGGATGAATAGGTGGTTGGACAGGTGAAACAATATCATAATAGAGAGGTGGGTGAAAGAAGGATTTGATAGATGGATAACTGTGGTTGGATGGATCAATGGGTGGCAGAGGCGATGGATGGAATGGGGAAAGTTTGAATGATGGATGAAAGAAAGAATGGATGACAACCAGTAAAGGTGAAATAGTGGATGGAAGGGAAAAAGGATGAATGGATAGATGATTGGATGGAAGAGACAAGAGAGCTTTTCAAGGGAGAGTTGGACACACCTGAATCACTTGCTTGGTGCGATCAGAACTTTAATTCAAATTTAGGGGGAGAGGGGTTTTTTAATAGTCTGGATACTCCCATGAGCCACACCAAATGGTTGTCCTAGCACTTCTCCTGGGTTACATCACCATCTTTGTTTCATAATGACCAGTCCTGTTATCTGTTCCTGTCTCTCCTAAATGTACTCCCCAGTGCTTATAGTATGGCAGGTTTTGTATTTGGTTGCTTCCTTCCTATTCCAGGTTGAACACATTATAGTGTTCTCTGGTAGCCTAGTTGAACTGCCAGGTTTTGGATTTTGTTGCTCCTGGGTAGTACTCTCTTGGTGACTTAACTGTATCTCCACTCAATTGGGCTCCAGTTGCTCCTTGGTGGTACTGTAATTGCATTTATGTAGCCCTTACTACAAGGTGTTGAAGCGCTTTAACATTGAGTAGGAAGTTACTCCGGAAGTTCCATCCGAGGTTAGTGGTTAATCCAGCAGTGATTGGTTATTGCTGGTTAATGGTATTAGTCTTCTGTCCTCAAAAAATGCATGCATTGACACACAGCTAGGTGTGATCTTGTTTGGGGCTATGTGAATTAATGCAAATGCTTGATGGAATGAAAAGAAAGATTAGATGGAATTTTTAGGTTGCAGGTTTCTGATTTATACTGCTAACATCAGATTCCTCACCCATATAATATTCCAAGGCGCTGGACTGGATCTGGTAGATTTAAACAGTAACTGTTCTGAGCTTGCTGATGGACCCGAAAACTCTGGGTATATTGGAATCGGCTGCGGAATTGGCTCCTCTATGGGGGTACAGGGAGCAATACTGCAAGGCACCGGGACATCTTCATGTCTTCTCAGGCTGAGAGTGGCAGAGCAGGGACGAGTCCCGCTTGGCCTTCTTGTGCTGCAGCTTCGACTTCCCAGAAGACCTTGACCTCGACTTTGAGCAGGAGTTGGACGTCCGAGGCTTCTTTCAGTGTTCACAGAGACACAGCTTTGCTAAATTTTGTAAAAAAAGAAATCAATAAAAATTGATGAGGAAAACGTTGGGAGCGAGCTTTGGATCAAAGTATTAAGGTGTGACAAAAAGGTACTGATGTTGATGCGCACTAGTGGTTCTTATATGTAGCTCCATTGTTACTTCTAGGGCACAATGAAGTCCATGAGGAGCCGCACTGTGCCACCTACTGGAGTAGTGCTCATTAAATCTTCAGGAGACAGTCTGGTGTCTAGGGATATTCTAAAGGTGAGAAATTTGGTGGTTAGACAGAGTATCCATAAAGAGCATTAACGATGGTAAGTAGCTTGTTTATACGGTTTGAAGGAGAGGAGATCTATGAAATTAGTTGATCTATGAAATGAGGTGAGGGCAATTTACAGAAATACAATAAACAGTTTTATGAAGACATGCATGCCTCTTAGAGTAGGCTGCATTCAGGCAGCTTATATGCGCAGTAAAAGCAAGGGGGTTTGTACACATTTTGTAAACTATCTGTTGTAGTCAAATACACTGTGTATGCATAGGATGGAGTGGGAGGCTGTAGAAAGAAACATCAAGATTACTCGTATAACAAACACTCACTGAACACCCACGAGAAATAGAGTGAGCTTTGGTCCTGTTGCGCCTACGTAAACTCAGTATAGTACTCGCTGTGTGGCATTAACTTAGCATAAAGTGAGTTGAACTCCTGGCATTCCTGCGTACACTCAATATTATATATACACCAGGGTCGACAACACTGATACACATCAATGGCAATGTCTACATATGATCGTTCATTTCTTAAGATGGCTAGTAACTGCATGTCTGACCAAATCCATACTTCCCCTCTCCGCAATTCTACATGCTTATGTGCATGCAACATTTTTCCACATTATGCTTACTCAAAGTCTTAAAACATCATCCAGCATGTACTAGTAGGCCAAACTACTACAACCAGCATATGTGAAAGTCCCACTTCAAACACAGGTATTGGAGAAAAGTCTCTTGTAGAGACATAAAAAGAGAGGAAAATAGGATTGCTCCAAGCGTGAGACTACCTCTGAGAGGCCAGGTCATAATTTAAACATGAAATAAGTGGAAATGTTTTAACTACCTTGCTTCTATTTGTGGAAGAAAAACACACAAGAAAAAGAGGGGTGAGAGGATAAAGATCCCTCTTCGACCTCCCGCTCAGTACTTTTATCTCACAAAAAGAAAAGGAATAATAACACTAAGTGAAGGTGGATGAGTGTAGGGGAAATGCACCAAATTGATAAAACTGCCCTCACACACAGCAAGCTGTGTCATGCTTCATCATAGGGCTGCTAACACACCTCCGCACCAACCAAACGCTGGAGGTGGAGCAATAGGGAGGGGGAAGACAATACAACATACAGTGTAAGATCACAGGTGAGAAGAAAGTGCAGAGAAAGTGATATAAAACTGGTGTCAGGGAGTCCTTGTCATAATTTTAATATTAGGTACCCTGTCCAGGTTTAAAACAAAAAATGTGGATGCTGGGTTGGGGAGCTTATAATGAGACGCCAACCCCTCCACTCTGCAAATGCGTCGACATGTTTCAGCCGGCAAGACTAATACCCCGGCTTTCCTCAGGACTCTCAACACTGTGATCCCTAGGTGCTCACCGTCCCTCCTTTAAATCCAGAAGTAAAGGGGATGTCACCTTCCCGAGTCAATGCTCGGTTGCAAAAGTAGTAGAGCCCCTCGCTCTTGGAGAGGAACCTGTAGGGGGATTAAAAAACATAAAACAAGTGATGTGTTATGTGAAGTGCCCTTTGTACAACAAGTAATAAAAATTGCGGTGCATCAACACCACACCCTCATGCCACCCAACTGTGATACATGGGCACACCCACACAAAACTCATTCAAGGGGGGGTGCCCAACAGTTTTATGACTCTCAAATTAGTCTCACTCAATCGTGTATGATAAAAAATATACAAGCACTTAGTTGCAATCCAAGCTTATTGCATTGCTCACTCGTAATTTTTCAGAAATTATCATGCGTGGGCATCGAAAGCTCAGAAACACCACGTTCAACTGGTACCAGTTACTCATAATGCTTACCGAGTTTATTAAATTTTTAAACTTGAACTGGCGGGGAGTGAGAACAGCTCCCTATTAGCTCTCTCTGTGGAGAAATAAAAGAAGGTTAAAACCCATATGTGCGAGGTGGTCAATGGCCTCAACACTCCCACTGAGAGAGGGAGAGAACCTCCATCCGGATAACTCCTTTCTGCGTTTTACGTGTCTCAATGCATATAAAACAGGAACCCGCTTCCCGGGGTCTGATTAGAGTCAAGCCAGTTGATTAGGTGCTGTTTCAAAAAAGCCGTTAATAGAGTTAATAAAGCCACGGCTTATCGCAGATACCAGATCGTTACCGGATAGTTTCTATCCTCCTATCTACGTGTCACAATGAATGTAAGCACAACCACACCTCCCGGAGCCTAATTGGATTTATGCCCATTTACACAGCGCTACGTAAAATAGCGGTTTTTATAAAAAAACAATTTTGTTAGTAAAGGCACGGCTTTCCGTAGTTAAGGGCCTCTTCATTCCCCAACTTTAAATGTACCCCCTCTCTAACTCCCTTACCCTCGGTCCCTCATACTCTCTAGACCCGCTTACTGCTTTCGAGGTCAGCTGTCGCCCGACAAAGTTTGTCTCTCCCTGTCCGCCGCATAGAACATTTTAGCGGTGTTGCCCGAGTCCCTCTTGAAAGGGGCTGACTCCACCCCTCGTAGCGTACTCAACCACGTGACCGGAATCACCCGAAAGGCCCAAGCAACTAGAACGCTCGTTCAAACAGTCATTCTAGAATAACATAACTGGTTTCTTCTTCCGCTCTATAATCAACGGTAAATTATCCCACTGATCCCAGGACGTGTTCACTAGAGTGGGAGGTGAACGGGCATAGGCCGGGCCGATCGCGGGGCAGTGAGTGGGTAACGGACAAAAGAAGTTTGATGGGAGGCAATGAGGGGAGGGTATGTCAAAGGGAGGAGAGAGAAAAAATTATATATAAAAAATATATTAAAATTAGTAAGGAAGGGGGTAAAGGAGGGAGGTTTTTTTTGTTGTTGTATTGCTTGGGTGGGGTAGTTCCATTTCAAATTGAAAATTGAAAAATCAATAACTAAGGACTAAACACCTCCACTGTAAATAACCCAAGTTCTTACTCGTTGTTTTACGGGTATTTCTGAAGGGGGTACCCCACTCAAATTCATTCAACCCATCTGCCGGAGAAGATTCAAATTTAATTAAGGATTGTGAAGACTATTCCAGGGGATATCATCATTCAATCCCCTGGAAAAACTCCGAACCCTGTAAATCCACTTTTGCTCTCGCACAAACAGGGCTCTTTCTGGATTACCCCTACTCATATTGATATTGGGTTTATCAATAACCGTCCAGAAGAAATCCTCAGCCGAGTGATTCTTCTCTCTGAAATGGTTCGTCAATCTGCTCGTAGTCCGTTGGCATCTAAACGTAGATCTGTGCTCCATGATTCTTGTTTTGACCCGTCTGGTGGTCATTCCCAGGTACACTAGATCGCAGGGGCACTTCAACATATAAATTACATAGGAAGAATTACAATTTGTATGTCTCCGCTGTTCCCACGGATGGGTCAGACCAACGTCTATTGATTTGGTGTTGGCTGTCAAGTGACATACATCACACATCCCACATCTGGTGTGACCAGTTACTGGGGGAAGGGACCAGGTCAGACTTATTCCCTCTGTGCCCTCTTGTCTTATTCTGGTATTTCTCGGTCTTGTATGCACCAGAATATCTTTAATACTCTGGCTCCTCTTAAATGAGAACAGGGGTTTCTCAAATGAAAGCCCATTGGAATTTAAGATCTTCCAGTGGCGTAGAATGATTTTTTGGATGCTGCTAGAAGCTGTGTTAAATGTTGTAACACATACTATTCTTTCAGTAGAAGGTTTGTCATTTGGCTCGAGGAGTGCATCCCGGTGACAGTTGCTAGCTCTTTTTCTGGCCCTTTTAACTATCCGTGGAGGATAATTCCTTTGTAGGAGTTTCTTTTGTAGGGAATCTGCTTCCGACCCATAATCAGCTAAACTAGAGCAGTTGCGCCGAAGGCGCAAAAACTGTCCCACAGGGAGATTCTCCCTAAGGGACTTAGGGTGAAAGCTTTTGAAAGAAAGCAAACTGTTCCTATCCGTTGGCTTATGGAACATTCTCGTGTGCAAACCACCTTCTTCTGGAAAGATGGTGAGGTCCAAGAACGGTAGGCTCTCCTTAGTGACAGTTGAAGTAAAAAGGAGTAGGGGATTCCTGCTATTGAGCCAGACCAGAAAGTTGTCTAGTGATTCTCTGTTCCCCTTCCATACCAGAAGGACATCATCAATAAAACGCCTCCAGACTCTAATATGGTGGAACCAAGGACCTCCATGGGTATAGATGTACTGGTCCTCAAAAGCCGACATATACATTCCTGCTAGACTTGGGGCAAAAACACTCCCCATGGAGGTCCCATGAGTCTGGAGGTAATAGATCCCCTGAAACTCGAAGAAGTTGTTAGTTAAGGCGATTTCCGCCAGATGTAGAATAAAAGGTCTGGGTGTGCTATATTCCCATTCCATCGTATACAAGATGTCTTCAACCACTCTTAGTGTCTCCATCTGTGGTATATTTGTATACAAGGACTCCACGTCCAGACCCACCAGAAAATCTTCAGCAGGATTAAATTCCACATCCTTAAGTAATACAAGGACCTCTGTAGTGTCCTTCAGGTATGCCGGTCTAGATTGAACTATAGGTTCACCCACGGAACGCTTTTCTGGTGCAGAGTAATGCAAATGCATCGATTTGCACTATGTTGCTTTACTCCAGATTTATGAAGCCATTCAGGGCAACGCAAGGTGGCCTTGTGTGGCTTCATAAATCGCATTTTGGAGTTGCATTATGCAAGTGGAACGAAACTCCTCTCATCAATATGCCCCTTATTGTTTAATCTGTAGTGCAGCAAGGTTTGATTATGGTAACTCTTTGCTCAACGAGATTCATAAAATTCATCTGTCCTTTCTTAAGGCTACATCTTAACAGACCTCCTCAAACTGTCCAATGAAAATACCTCTCTCTCTCTTTCAGAATGCAAAACTGATCACTGCTTCCACATCTTTCCACACCAGAAACTCTACACATTTGGGGCATATTTATGAAACTATGTGAAATCAAGAACTCACGGACACAGATGAGTAAATGCATCTTTATTTACTTCAAATAACACTTGAAGGGAGCTCCCAGCCAGCTCAGTAATGGTCCCTGCACTCATCACCTCAGCATTCCAACCAGCCCTCCCCATTCCAATAGAACCCATACACGACAGCATGTCGTGTGAAGGATCAACCCAGATATAATACATCTCCCTCACTATATTGATTAACAACAACAGAATTAGAACAGAAGTAGAATACAATTCACACAAAAAAAAACATAGAGAAATATAAAAAAACTCAAACCAAATTGTTAATTTCTTGACTTATGCCTAAGTGAATAGTGCTTACCTCAATACATCAAAATTCAGTTCATCCCATTACATAATCCCCATGCCATGCCAGCTTCCTCCAGATTCTTTCCTAGCTAGATCAAGTTCCTCCTTTCTTATCTCCAGAGAGGGATCATGTTCCCCTTTGAATTTTCCCCTCATCTTCTTCCTTTAGCAACCTTTACCACCTTCTTATAGTTCCACACGTTGCCATCACTTAACAACACTGTGTAGGGGTACATCTTTATCACTTGTAAAGGTTCTGAAAACGTTGCCAAACTTTTGTCCTCCCTTCGCCCTTTCCGCATGTGCACCCATTTTCCTACTCCAAACTCAAAAGACACCATCCCTGTGGCACTATTGGGTGTTTTGCGATATGCCCACACTAACTTCTTTTACTGAAACTCTCCACTGATTTCCTTGACTCAATGGCAACTATAAACCGTTCTTCAAAGTCCAATTCCACCTCTTAACCAACCCATTGCTCTGAGGGTAATAAACTGAAGATCAAATGTGCTCCACGCCATACATACTTAAAAATTCATTCATCTCTTGTAAGACAAATTGTACACTGTTGTCAGTTACCACTTGCTCTGGTATCCCCTCCCTATCCTATAGTTCTTCCAAGAACTTTATTTCGTCTTGAGTGGTAACATGATCAGTACACTTAACCTCCGGCCACCTTGAATGATAATCTATGCCTACCAAAGCAAACTTGGGACACAAACCCAGTACTCTGTATGGACCAAAGTTGTCAAGACAATCTTCTTCCAGGGAGCATCCATCATGTCAACCTCAACTGGTGGATACTCCACCATCCTCTGCGACTTGTCGCTCCGAACATACGGCACACACTCCCTTATGGCCCTCTCAATTGCTTTATCCAGTCCCGGCTACCAATATTCCAATCTCACCCTGCCCTTAGTCGCACTCATGCCCGTATGCTCTTCGTGAGCCAACTTCAAGATGTGACCCCTCAACGCTTCTGGTACAACGAATAGCTCTCCTCTGAGTATTACCTCACATACTACTGGCAATTCCGTACTTACATTTCTAAATGACTCTACTCCGTTTGACACCCTTCCCTTCACCGGTGAACCCCTGGCCATGTACTCCTTCACCTCTTGCTATGTGATATCCTCTTTTACACCTCATGAGATATCCGGCCTTCGGTGAGCGTACTCACACTCTCTATCAACCACTTCTCGTACCCTTCAACTATCACATTTGCACTTTTAACAGGCAATCGTGACAAGCAATGGGCTACTACATTTCTTTTTCTGGGGACATATTCCATCCTGAAAGTAAAGTCCATCAATTTTAACACCCATCTAGTAATTCTAGAACATTCCTGACAAATACCCTTATTGGTAAAAACTTCAACAAAGGACGATGATCCGTTTGAATTACAAAATCCACTCCCAATACAATTGTGGAATACATCAACTCCGCTTCCCTCAAGGGACGCAAGGCATAGGCAATGGTTACATCTCTCCCATCTCTGTATTAATTCAGTGCAAATTATACATTTGTTCCGTGTGTCGAATGGCTTTAATGCTGGGGCCAATGCAGTACACTTGCTCAGTTGCTCAAACTTCCTTTGACAACCTTCACTCCATTCGAACTTGACATACTTTCCCATTAGCTTCATCATGCTTTCAATTTTGTCTGCAAACATGGAAACAAACCAGGAGTAATACTCTGCCAGACCTAAGAGGAAACGCTTGTGACTTCTCTGTCATTGAAGTCAGTGAAGTCGCAAGCGCGGCCTCACCAGTAAATCTTTTAGGTCTCCTCGAATTGCTGCATATGCAGCTCGCTGGGCCACCTCTGTACTGCTACACACTAAGGCGCCATGTTGGTTGGGGATACCACAGTACGCAGGCGTTCATGCTTGTTTTTCTGCTTCTCCAGTGCTGCTAGCCCCTAATCGGGCACTCTCCTCCTGGAACAGATTCGAAGCTTGTCGCCAGTGAAACAAAGTAATGACAGGGCACTGGTGAGTAAATAAATCTTTATTTACTTCAAATAAAGTCATAATACCAGGAGGGAGCTGCCAGCCAGCTCAGTAACGGTCCCCGCACTCATCATCTCAGCATTCCACACATTCCAACCAACCCTCCACATTTCAATATAATCTATACACGACAGCATGTGTGAAGAATCAACCCATATACAACACAATGGTGCAGCGCATCAAGTCATCTAGCTGCTCTGCGCCAAAGGGAAATGGCAAGAATATGCAATATTTAAGGAAATACTGCACATTCCTGCCTTTTCCCTAGCACTGGTGCACTTTAGGCAGCCTAATGCCAACACAGGCACCCTTGCACCATTGTGCAAGGGTGCCTGTGTTGTAGGCAGGATTGTTTTTGTGCAGGAAAGGACACCTTCCTGCACACAAAAACAATCCGAGGAGGCATATTCCTCTATCCATGTGTGCTGCAGAATGCAGCACACATAGAAAGGGGAAGTAACAAGGAGAAAAAAAGGAATTTCTCCATGTGCAAGTTCTTGTAAATCTGGGAATGCGTCAAAATCCATGGGAGTTGCGTGGAAACACCCACTGCAATGCCCATTATACTACTTCAGATTTATGAAGCTACTCAGAGCCATTGGTTTGCATCGCGCATGTGCCACATTGCGTGGTGCAAACGCGATGCAAGCCTCTCATAAATATGCCCCTTGGTTTGCTAGAAATCCAACTTTAGTTCTGAATCTGAAGGCAGAAGTAAATGTCTAAAGTGGAGTCAGCCTAATAATGCTTTGTGGGTTTTTTCTATGAATATGATTAGATGTCAATTTTGAAACTGAAACTAAAATCTTGAAGTAAACAAATTATAATATTCCAAACTCAACACTAAATAGCTGTTCACTGAAACTACAACCCAAGCTGCTTCTCATGATACTGATTGTGTGAGCTGCAATCTAAAGTATGTTACCAAATAATAAAGATCCTTTACACGTAATTTTACATCTTAAATGTTGGGTACTAAAGAGTGACATACACGAACGTTATTAACTATATGTTTAAAATCGCAAGTACATTGCTTGGTTTGTGACCATGCAAATGAAAAATAAATAAATTACAGTGGTAGCCTGTGGTGTTCCACTTGGTCCCCATGTATCTTCAACTATTTTAATTTTGAAGTACCACTTAAATGTAGACTTTTGGACTTGGCCCTTTCTGCAGGGTCACTCCCAGACCTTTTGCCTTCTTCCTCCCCTTTTTGCTGAATTCGTTTTTGTTGCCTTTAGGACTCTGGGCATTTTACCACTGCTGACCAGTGCTTAGGTGCTTGTGCTCTCTCCCTAAATCATGGTAAAACTTGGCATGTTCACAATTGGCATATTTAATTTACTTACAAGTCCATATTAGAGTGTGCTCCATGTGCACAGGGCCTGTAAATTAAATGCTACTAGTGGGCCTGCAGCACTGGTTGTGCCACCCACTTAAGTAGCCCTTTCAACCTCTCTCAGGCCTGCCATTGCAGAGCCTTGTGTGCAGTTTTAAACTGCCATTTCGACCTGGCAAGGTAATTCTCTTGCCAGGCCCAACCCTTCCTTTTTAATACATATAAGTCACCCCTAAGTTAGGCCCTGGACAGCCCCAAGGGCAGGGTGCAGGGCATTTAAAGAGCTGGACATGTACTCTTAAGTTTTACATGTCCAGGTAGTCTGAATCTCTTAAATTCATTTTTCACTACTGCAAGACCCATCTCTCCCATAGATTTACATTGGGATTACCTTATTACATTTTATAAGTGTAATTTCCAATTGGGAAAAGATAGCTATTTCGAGTTTGGTGTCTCTGGACTCACAATTTAAAATCACAACTTATGGCAAAATTGGATTTTAAGTTGCAAGTCTGAAAATGCCACTTTTAGAAAGTTGCATTTTCTTTAACCATTGTGTGGTGCCCCTGCCTGCCTCTGAATACACATCTGGGGTTGGTGACAGCTGGGCTTTGTGCATTCCCTCTAGAGAGCCACACACAAAGGGAGATTAGGTGTGCCTGATGGGCCATCCACATCCTGAGGGGTCATCCTGGGTAAGCAAAGGGGGGAGGAGCTAACACTTGCACCTGAATAGGGCTGTGCCTGTCCCCAAACAAAGAGCTGCATACCCCCCCCTCCCCCTGAAGTGAGACAGGGCAGGGCCTTGTGCACTTCGAAGGCCTCTCTTTGAAGTCTCCCCCACTTCAAAGGCACAACTAGGTATAAGTACTGGAACCCCCAACACCACCAACCTAGTACACTTCTGGACCTGAGGACTGCTGTGCTGTTGAAAGAACTGCCACTCTGCTGGACTACTGCTTTGCTGTGCCTGCCCTGTTGCTCTCTGCCCTCCTTGCCTGGCGGTGAAAAGGACTGGAGTTGCATCTCTACATACCCAGAACCAAAGCAGCTCCAAGGGCTTGCTGGCCTGCCTCTTTTTTTGAAGTCTCAGAGACATCAAAGACTTCCAATAACTGTGCCAATAGGGACTCCTTCCCTGCCAAGTGATGCCAATCCAGTCATGGGCTCTCGGAAGTGGGTTTTCTGGGTGTCTTCAGCTAAAATCCACGCATCGCTGTCGTTGCACTGGTCAGAACTGATGCATCTCACCTCGACGTATCGGTGCTGCCCCCAAAGACGAGGCCATCACCTTTATACAGAGGGGTTTGACGATGACGTATCTCTGTGCAGATCGGAACTGACGCATTGCCTGCATACGAAGGGATCAATGATGACGCATCGCCTCTTCTGCTGCTCGTATCAGGTCTTCGACATCGACACATGTTTTCATTGTTTTACTGTTTTAAGTTTTGCACAAATACTTTACACATTGCCTCCTAAGTTAAGCCTGCCTGCCTGCTCTGTGCCAAGCTACCAGAGGGTGAGCACAGGTTAATTTATAGTGTGTATCTGACTTACCCTGACTAGGATTGTGGTCCATACTTGAACAGGGTGCATACCTCTGCCAACTAGAGACCCAATTTCGAACACAGGCAAGATATAACTGCTGATTAAATAATCATAGCCCAGCCTAACCTAAGTAAAGGTGAATTGGTGTTCACAGGGTGCCACCAGAAAAAGATCAACTTAGTATTTGTTTTTTCTTGAGTTTCGAAATCTCTGGTCAGATTCATTACTAAGAAGACCACTCTAACCTCCTGTAATTGGAAGTTTGTAGCAATATATTTCTTAGGTTGCATTTGGAAGTCCTTGCAGCTAAGCAACCTGTCTTAAATAGACACTATGTTTCCTCCTGGAATGAGTGCTGTGTGCATAGGACTGCGGTGATATGATCAAAGCGGCAGGTGCCATGGATGAGTCAAACGGCACGTTGTACATCGGTCGATGATTCCAGATTACCTTTTTTCAAAGGGTGGGGAGGCACCCATGCGTAGTCTAGTCTGGAGATGATCCTAGCCTCAGATATTGAATGTCTGTTTAATGTGTGTGTTTGGTATCTTCAAAGTACTTCTGATGTCTGATCCTTGCCCACCCACCATGTGCCTTGCTTGACCAGGAGTGATGGTAGAATCTGTTGCACTTTTCCCTCAGCTTTCACAGCAGTTCATTTCACTTTTACACCCCTAGCATCCTTTCCCAGCAGGAGGCTTGTACAGAGAGCCGGGGAGAAAATGGGACCTGTAGGTCTAGGTGCTGGTTGGGACTCTGGTTACTTGGAGAACACCACGGAAAGAGGGATAGCTAAGGAATAATAGGAAGTGTTGTAGGATGATGTGAGTATAGTTTTAGCTGGGCTATTGAGGTGGTAATATTTGGCCAACTATATGGCTTGGAACAGCGTTGAGCACTCAATGATGCAACAAATTCTGTCTAGGTGGGATGCAGCTGTTTCTGCCAACAATGATCTTCTGGGTGAGGGCCACCCATTGTGTAATGCAAAGGTTAGAGGCCATCCTCCTTTTTCGGTCTTTAATGCTGATAGCTTTAGCTTTCTGTTGTCAAATACCTATTATTTCCAATACATTAAAATTGATAAATATGGTGGCCTTTGGGTCAGCCCCTTCCTCTTGATTGGGTGGATTTCTTGTTGATCTCAATTCCCTGCTTCTTATGTCATGTTTATTTTAGGTTTATCCTGCCTCTGGAGCTTTTTTTCTTAACTGTGTCCTTCCATTTATGGAACTGTTTTTTTGTTTTTCTTCCAGCATTCCAAGGAAGTCCCTGTTTTCTTGTGTTTCCATTGTGTGCTGCTTTCCAACCACAAACCCAGCCTCCCAACTATTGCATTACTTCCCCTCCCAGCTTTGTTTTTGGTTTTATTACATTTTTAGACAGCCACCATGCACCTGCCGCTCCGCAGTATTGACATCTTCCTCTTACCAGCTCCTCCACCCCACCTTTTCATCTGTTGGCACTACATAGTAACCCCACCTTTTCATCTGTTGGCACTACATAGTAATTTTCTCTGTGTGTCCTCGAACAGGTACCTCCATCCTCTTCCACCCTCCAAATTACAGACTATTGTCCCATTTATACTGAAGATTGAGAAAACCTTGACAGTTTGGACATCATTTACAATCTCAGCATAAATGCAGGGACTGACAATCAGAATTTCAGCCCAGCAGAAGCACAGAACATTTACATTCGGTAATGCTTTTTCTCATGGAAAGTCTATTTAAATGCAGATTCATCAACTTAGAATGCTCGTCAGGTATGTAAGGAACTTATGTAATGTTTTACATCTGTGTTCATTCTCTCAATAAAAAAATTATTTAAAAAAAAAAAAAAAAGAATACTCGTCAGGTGCCAGAATGGATCTGGAAAACATTTCTCTAAAAATGGTCCCACGCACCACCAGGTGGCACTGCGCAGCTCCGTGTTGACTAAGTACTGCCCCAAAAGTGATTAATTAGAGCCTCTTATAAGCACCATTCCCACATGCTGTCAGTTTCTTGCTTGTTCTATTTCTATGCCAGCAGTTACGAAGCGTGAACATTGGTATTACCAGTGTGCCGCTTCCTACCTTAGGATCTTTTTAGATGTTAAAAAGAGGCCACTCCACAGAACAGGGAGCCAGGAGGACAGTGAGGAATCGGGTGATTTAAACAAGGATGGTTGTTCCGCAAACGTAAAAAGGCCAAAAGGGCTGACCAATAACATTTTATAGTGCCGACTGCTAGATCTTAGTGAGCCAAACACCAAAAATGTAAAAAAATATGACAGCTTGGACTGTAAAAGGCAAGTCTTTCAGTTACCACACAAAGCCACAAACTTGTCTACTCACCTGGCGTAACTGAACTTTGTGGAAGGGCATCAGGCAGCAAGGATGATATCCACCACTTCCAGTGCAAATCAAATGCAGTCAAATGCCACTGCTCAATCCCCACACAAGGAGGCATCGATTCAGGTGGACGACCCTGCTCTGTTACTGATACAGCAGGTCCTCACAAAGTTGTAGCCTGATTGGGGGACAGGTGCTCATGTTCAGAAGCTTTGGGTTCAACACTCTCCTGACTCAATCCAGTGCAATTTTAGCTCAGTCATTCCTGATATTTTTCAGAACAGGAGAGACAGAGTTAGGAAGGTGTAGAGGAGACTGTGGGGCATACAGGGCCGGACTGGCCGTAGCGGGCACCGGGCGTTTCCCCGGTGGGCCGCCATGGTGGGGGCCGGTTTTGGGCCCCTGGGGGCTGGTTTTGTTACCGGGGGCCGGCAATTTTGGCGCCCGGTAACAAAATCGGCCGAAAACTGCCCTAACAAACAGCTCGGCCGCACTCCCCCTCCACCCTCAGGGGGGCCAGTCGAGCAGTTTGCCAGGGCCGGTATCGGTTTCCAGTCCGGCCCTGGGGGCATATTCTCAAGGACTTATCGCCGAGTTAGCGGCACTTTATCGCAGCCAAAGTGGTGATAAATTCATCGCACCATTCACAAGCTGGTGCTAACAGCCGATATCACCAGTTTTCCTGCGATAGCAGCCGCAAAAAACATCGCCACGGATGACACCGGCAACTAACGCTAATGAGATGCAGAGTAGGCGTTCCCGTGCAAAAACCCGCGAAAACACCACTCCGCAACATTCCCAACGACCAGCCAGATCGGCGATAAGATTCAAAAACATGCGATAAGGCGCGTTAGCAGCAGGGATTTAACACCTGCTCCTACCTGGTGTTAAGTCAGACGACAACCTGCACCATGAAAGGGAGCCCAGCCCACAGCCACACCAGAAGAACAACAGATGCCATGGAGCCACTGATCATGCAGCTCGGAGCCCCAAGAGGGCCACAACATTCACCGCCACCACCCCCAGGCCCGCCACCCCCTCCCAGGACACACCCCCCCCCGGGGCCCCACCCCGTGCACCCCCTCCCCCCCCCAGACAAAGACATTACACATCTACCTTGCAAATACATGAACACAACAATTCGCCTGATGTCGCACAAGTACAACAATTAACATTCATGGGTGGTCAGAAAAAGGAAAAACACTCATACATCTCAGAATCACAAAATTAATTATTTATTCAAATTGAACTCAACACCAATAATTGGAAGAGTCATGGCGGGTCTTCTCTGGACAATCTGCAAGTCAAAGCCTGCAAGACAAAATTGAAGATAAGAAGGTGCGTCATGCGCCCAACAAAGGACAGAGAGAAAGAGAGAGAGAGAAAGAAATGGAGAGAGAGAGAGAGTGAAAGAGAGGGAGAGAGAGAAAGAGAGAGAAAGGGGGAGAGAGGGAGAAGGAGAGAGAGAGCAACAGAGGGAGAGAGAGAGTGAAAGAAAGAGAGGGAGAGTGAGAGAAAGAGAGAGAAAGATAGAGGAAGAGAGGGAGAGAGAGAGACAGTGAAAGAAAGAGAGGGAGAGTGAGAGTGAGAAAGAGAGAGAAAGATAGAGAGAGAGACAGTGAAAGGAAGAGAGGGACAGGGAGAGACAGTGCCGACACTGCGCACCCAGGCCTCACAGCTCACCTGCTGCCACCGGTGTCTCCAACCACGTGCCGGTATACACTGCAGTCCACCAGGTC
Source organism: Calotriton arnoldi (assembly GCA_963921515.1). NCBI lineage: Eukaryota > Metazoa > Chordata > Amphibia > Caudata > Salamandridae > Calotriton > Calotriton arnoldi. The sequence goes on along the minus strand of CAWUFW010021091.1, from coordinate 8,559 downwards.
CCTCATCTGAAACAGAGTCCACAGCTAATGATGGCAGAGTATATATCATTGCACACAGCAACATCGCATGGCCGCCCCTGCGCACTCAGGCTGCTGCACCCCAGCCCCTCCCGGCACCCAGCGGGGATTGCCCGCCCCTGCGCACCCAGGCCTCACTGCTCACCTGCTGCCACCGGTGTGTCTCCAACCACGTGCCGGTATACACAGCAGCCCACCAGGTCCCTCATCTGAAACAGAGTCCACAGCTAATGATGGCAGAGTACATATCATTGCACACGGCAACATCGCATGGCCGCCCCTGCGCACACAGGCTGCTGCACCCCAGCCCCTTCCGCCGCCCAGTGGGGATTGCCCGCCCCTGCGCACCCAGGCCTCACTGCTCACCTTCCGCCACCGGCGTGTCTCCAAGAGGGCCCACCACGTGCCGGTGCAAGCTCCAAGCCCGGGGCCCGCGACCTTGGCAGCCTCCACATCATGCATCCCCGCACCGCGGGCCACCAGGTCGCACACTTGATTCTGGGTCTTGATTTTGCAATGGCAGAGATCATATCAGTGCACACGTCATCATCGCAGGCTGCACACCCGCTCAGCTCTATAGGTGCCACTAACTCTGTGAACTGCGAGGCAACACCACGTGGCGGTAGGCCCGCGCTGCCCGCTGGCTCAGGCCTACACTGCGGTCCACCAGGTTGCACACTTGATTCTGGGTCTTGATTTTGCAATGGCAGAGACCATATCAGTGCACACGTCATCATCGCAGGATGCACACCCGCTCAGCACTTTAGGTGCCCCTACCTCAGTGCACAGAAAGTCACCGTCCCGTGGCGGTAGGCCCGTGCCGGCCGCAGTGTAACCGGTGCCACCTACTCCGTGCAACGCAAGTCATGGACCCTTTCTGATTGAGTCTCGTCATATGGCAGGCGGACGCAGCCATGTCACATCAGGCAGTGGGGAAGAATTGGGACACGTTGCGTCGTTGTCCCCCCCTTTATACGTAAGCTGAGTGGGCTGGCTCGGCGTACGCCAGGCCGGCGTGGGGTGTGAACAATTATCCCTGGCTTCTGGGCGTGGTTCATATCTGGGCTGCACAGGAAACCAACTGATGCGTGTGTCTCTGTTGCTGTGTCTGCGCCACACGGCCCGCAATCAACAATGTTGCAATGTTGCATGCACCCGGAGGGCGTCTGTGCACTAAGGGATTGTACAAGGAGCGCAAGGCCGCTCGGGGTCTTGGCTCATACATGCCAACTGTTGTGTGTGTTCATCGCTTTTGGTGCACCATAAGCCCAAGGCCTAGCCTCAATTGCAGCGCGAAAGCCACATCACATTCCCAGTATACAAGCAGTAGTCAGACTAACATTAGGAATGAAAGCCACATTGTCTCAATACAGAAGGCGGAAGAACGTCTGCACCTCCGACCTTGGAACTGCATGCGGCAGGCACCCCCTGGGAGAGATACCATGGCAGATGATGACGACTCCCACACTACACACAGCGCTAATGAAAGATCAACGTATCCACACCCCACACACAGAAGTCCTTGCTCGAGATACTCCTGCATGGAATGGCCTTGACACTTACGTACAGGACAACCCATACGTCCAAACTTTGCACACTCATATGACTCATTGCTCCGAGCTGTGGCATATCATCCAAATAACAGCCGCAGGTCAGAAGAGTGCCAGTTCTACGAGAGCGAACAACGCAATGTCAGAACATCCCGGGCACATGCACAACCCCTGTCACGTGGAACTGTACCGTGACCGAATGCTGCATTTGTTGGGGGCACTGGCAGTGTTGCGCATCAGTTACCGTCTGAGCTTCCATCTTGCGTACGTCACCTGCGTCCAGCCCTGGCTCCACTGTCGATCATGCATATTCGAGTGGCCCATGGATGTCTGACTATCCAACACAACGGTAGCTGAACTGGATTATGACATGTGTGTGCGCCCCCTGTTGGACCACGACCAGGAGTGTAACCGTCATACCCGTTCATGGGATGCCTTGGTAACTGGCGTATGTGCTGGCAGTTGGGCATGTGAGATTGCACACTTCCTCGTGTGCAGTGACCACATCGAAGCGCTCCCCTATTGGGCTGTGTTGCGGATTGGTGAAACGGCATGGACGGAGCACATCTGTCAAGACCAGCTAATGGATTGGCTCGCCCCCGTGTTCGTTGAAGTCGACAACGACGTACTCTTGGAACTGATTGCCCATGAAGCTGCGCTCGCTTTCATGGACGAGTAACTACGTTCCTGCAGCCACAAGAGATTGTAACCCATAGTGTAGGTCCCAACACCCTTTTGCATCTTGGAGAAATGGACACATATCCCACCATAACAGTGGACATGGCTGCATTTGCCTGGACTCAGAATGCATGTGCGTGCAGGACTGCGGGTTGACACACCTGTGCAAGGTGAGTGGACAGCGGCGCCTGGCAACGTTCCTCAACCTGACACACCACTGGAGGGAGAGTACACACATGGCAATGTAGTAATACATGTGACCTTGTTGGACTCCTTCACCTGCTCACTATCAGCAGAGCAGACAGTCAGCGCAGTCCGGTGGTACAGGACTATGCAGATCCCATGGGCTGTGAGTGGTGTTCCCTGACACGGTGCAATGAGCATTCGCCAAACACCACATGACTCGTCCAGCAAGGCAAGGCGGGCTGAGACCGTTGGCATCCGTAATGATTGGTGTTCATTTGTGCCTCCCCATGTCTTGCACCTCTACATGTTCCTTTGCTGCATGTTAGTGTATGATGCATTGGTCTGTATGTTGTGGCCCTTGCCTTGCCCGTACTGACACGCACATGCTAATAAAGTGTACGCAACTTCACTAGTGTTCAACTGTGATGAGTGTTGATTAGCATGCCAAATCGTGTGCCTCAATGAGCATTGTCCGTACACAGGGAGGGACTGACTGACGCATTTCACTTAGGGGTGAGTCCCTATTGCCAGCTCCACCTCCGTGAGCCAGACATTGTGGTTGGGAGAGTTGCTGGTAGACCTGTGCGCTTACGTGTCTCCAGCAATGTGAGTATGGTGTCCAACTTCTTGCCATGTGGATCAATGTGTTCCATCAAACCATGCTGTGTCCACACAGTTGAGTGTGTGTAGGTATGCGAAGAGATGTTCTGTTGTCAATGTGATGTGGGACACTACTTTAGGCCTCCTACCGACTTTGACATATTTGAAAACACAGCCCTATTTGATACATGGACGTGGGGCTACGTTAGGGGGTGGCGAGATTGTTGTTCATGATCAATGAGGCCACAGCTAGTTCACACCTTCACAGTCATCTAATTGGCCATGTGTGTCACGGTCAAACATGCGCATTGATGTCATTTCCCAGGGTGTACCTTTTTGTGCAATCAATGTCCCTACAGTCATCCATACTGTTATACTTGATTGAACATAGACATGACACATCTGTGTGATTAGGAATGTTTTATTCACATCCTGTGGAGTGTCGGAGCTGGAGCAGTATATGGCCATGCACACCCCACATTACATGGTTGCCCAGTGGAGGTCCAAACAGAGTCCTTTAGGGAATGACAAGTTAATTGGCAGAGGAAGGGTTGAGTCCGCAGCCTGTTTGCTGTCATTGGTAACCAGAGCAGATATGACAGTCCATGTCGGGGTCCAGGTGAATGTCGCAGAGTGTTCCGGGGGACAGTGGAAGGTGTTGTACCAGGGCATGATGCAGAGGGCTGTACCAAGAAGAAACAGGCCATATGGCGGGGGATGAATGCTACAACCTCCTTTTTGACACAGAGTCATTGCCATCCACATCTTCGTCCTCTGATATGTCTTCTGTGTCAGGTGTGCCAGGTGTGTGTGGTGGTGTTATGGCTGCATCACTGTATGCCACTGACACATCAGGGGGCGGAGGTGGTATGGCTGCCTCACTGTGTGCCACTGACACATCAGAGGGGGGGAGATGTGTGTGTCGAAGTTCCTGCAGCAGTCATCTGGGACAGGCTCTGTGGCAGCAATGGCAAGATGAGGATCTGCAGGGCATGGAAGATCCCAGCTACGTCTCGCTGGTGATCAGCCGTGGCAGCCATCCTTCCTGCCTGCATCCGCTCCATGTTCTCTATTGTCCTGCGCATCTGTGCCAATTCTGTGCTGTCGTCGCTGGAGCCTCTCTGACTAGACAGTTCTTGTATCCGAATAATGGCTCCAGCGAGGTCAGCCAAGGATTGTTGTAGGGCATGGAGCGGACTGTGGGTATCCGTTAGGGACTGTAAGTGATCCCTGATGGGACTAAGACACCCACGTATGGCATCTAGTTTGGCTGCCATGAGGTCGAAACCCACCCGCAACTGTTCAGCCAGCCCCCTCTGGCAGTCTGACACACGGCGTTGGAATGCCATGTGTTCTTTGGTGAGGTGCTGGCAGCCAGCCGTAGTGGTGGGTGCTTCCGGCTGTGTGGTCTGTGCAGGGGGTGGGATCACCTCGATGCAGCTGGGCTGCCCTGCTCCTGGAGGTGGGGTGCGGAGGCTGTCCACGAGCCATTGGAGGGTGTCGAGGCAGATGGCCAGGGGGGCCTCCTCCTCATCACTGAAGAGATGTCTGGTCTGCTCTGCATGAGGTGTTGATTGTCCCTCTGCAATGTGAACACCCGCTCCGTCCACAGGCACGCCGTGGAACTCTGGGACCTGCTCGACGCAACAGCACCGGACATCGCCTTCCTCACCGAAACCTGGATGAACGCCTCCTCAGCGCCTGACATCGCCATAGCCATCCCGGATGGATACAAGATCACCCGGAGGGACCGCGTCAACCAGACGGGAGGAGGCATCGCCATCGTACACAAGAACACCATCCGCATCTCGACTAACTCCGACGAGACCTTCACCGCCGCCGAACACCTACACTTCCAGATACACACGGACCCCAAGACCACCCTCCGAGGCACCCTCATCTACAGACCCCCGGGACCACGCACACTATTCAGCGAAGACATCGCAGACTTCATCAGCCCGCACGCCATGCCCTCCGCCGACTACATCCTCCTAGGGGACCTCAACTTCCACCTGGAGAACAACAACGACAGAAACACCACCGCCCTGCTGGACAACCTCGCCAACCTCGGACTCAAGCAACTGGTGAACACGCCCACCCACTACGCCGGCCACACGCTTGACCCCGTCTTCTCGTCCAGCAAGCACATCTCCTTCAGCCACGCCACCGGACTCCACTGGACCGACCACAGCTGCGTCCACTTCAGCTTCAGAAAGACTGCGACCCACCACCACCCGCAACAGGCTCCCCGCCGGAGCTGGAGCAAGATCACCGCCGAGCAGCTCACCGCCTCCCTCAGCCAGAACACACCCACCGACACAACGGACCCAAACGAAGCAGCCAGCAACCTCGCCAAGTGGCTGACCGCCTGCGCCGACGACCTCGCACCACTAAAAACCCTCCCAGCAGACCCGGAAGCAAGAAAACCCCTTGGTTCACCAACGAACTCAAGGAATCCAAGAAGAACTGCCGCACTCTCGAGAAAACCTGGCGACTCGTCCAGACCACAGACAACAGGACCGCCCTCAAGCACGCCACCCGCAAACACCACCAGCTGATCCGTGCCACCAAGAAGTCGGCACTCAAAGAACGACTGGACAACAACGCCCATGACAGCAAGGAACTTTTCAGCATCGTCAAAGAGTTCTCCAACCCCAGCGCCGGAAACAACGACATCACCCCCTCGCAAGACCTCTGCAACTCACTCTCCGCGTTCTTCCACCGCAAGATCACCGACATACACAACAGCTTCGACGCACAAACAACGCACCCTACCGCCGAACCAATGCCCGCCACCACCACCCTCTGCAACTGGACCCCGATCAACACCGAAGACACCACCCGCACGATGAACTCCATCCACTCCGGATCACCAACCGACCCCTGCCCACACCACGTCTTCAACAAAGCCGACGCCACCATCGCACCCCATCTCCGGGACATCATCAACTCCTCCTTCCACACCGCCACCTTCCCGGAGAGCTGGAAGCACGCCGAGCTTACCGCCCTCCTGAAGAAACCAACGGCGGACCCCACCGACCTCAAGAACTACCGCCCCATCTCGCTCCTTCCGTTTCCGGCCAAAGTCATCGAGAAGACCGTCAACAGACAGCTTGCCGCCTTCCTCGAGACGAATGGATCCCTCGACCCCTCGCAGTCCGGGTTTCGGGCCAACCACAGCACCGAGACCGCCCTTATCGCAGCCACCGACGACATCAGAACCCTAACCGACAACGGGGAAACAGCTGCCCTCATCCTCCTGGACCTCTCCGCGGCGTTCGACACCGTCTGCCACCGCACCCTAGTGAAGCGCCTCAGCAACATCGGAATCCGAGAGAAAGCACTGGAATGGATCATCTCGTTCCTCGCCGGAAGAACCCAGAGAGTCCGCCTCTCCCCGTTCAGATCCGAAGCCACCGAAGTCATCTGCGGCGTTCCACAAGGATCCTCACTCAGCCCGACCCTCTTCAACGTCTACATGAGCCCCCTCGCAGCCATCGCACGCCGACACAACCTCAACATCATCTCCTACGCCGACGACACCCAGCTGATCCTCTCCCTCACCAACGACCCCACCACCGCCAGAGCCAACCTGCACGACGGGATGAGAGACGTCGCCGACTGGATGAGGAACAGCCGCCTTAAACTGAACTCAGACAAGACGGAAGTCCTCATCCTGGGCTCATCACCCTCCGCCTGGGACGACTCCTGGTGGCCCCCGGCCCTGGGCACCGCACCCAAGCCAACGGACCACGCACGCAACCTGGGCTTTATCCTGGACTCCTCCCTATCGATGACCAGACAAGTCAACGCCGTCTCATCTTCATGCTTCAACACCCTGCGCATGCTCCGCAAGATCTTCAGATGGATCCCCACTGAAACCAGGAAGACCGTCACCCAGGCACTCGTCACCAGCCGACTGGACTATGGGAACACCCTCTACGCCGGAACCACAGCCAAACTTCAAAAGAGACTCCAGCGCATCCAGAACGCCTCCGCACGACTCATCCTGGACATCCCCCGACACAGCCACATCACCGTACACCTGAAAGACCTGCACTGGCTCCCCGTCAGCAAGAGAATCACGTTCAGACTCCTCACCCACGCACACAAGGCCCTCCACGACCTGGGCCCAAAGTACCTCAACGACCGCATGTCCTTCTACACGCCCACACGCCAGCTACGATCAACCAGCCACGCCCTCGCCACCGTACCACGCATCCGCAGAACCACCGCCGGAGGAAGATCCTTCTCCTACCTGGCGGCCAAGACCTGGAACTCCCTCCCCACTCACCTTCGGCGAACCCAGGACCATCTCGCCTTCAGGAAGCAGCTCAAGACCTGGCTGTTCGAGCAGTAACTTACCCCCTCCCCAGCGCCTTGAGACCCTCCCGGGTGAGTAGCGCGCTCTATAAATGCCGTGATTGATTGATTGATTGAAGGGGAGATGCAGGTTAACAGTGTGTTCCATGTATGTGCACGCATTGTACATGTTTACATACAGACTGCATGGCAATGTACATTGTGACTGTTTTGGAGGAGCTGGATATTTGATGGGAGACAGTGGACATTTCGACTACATGACGGATGTGAGGTTGTACTCATACATTATCATCTGTCAGTTTCCTGCTATGCCTGATGTGGTTGGCCAGTTTCTACGCACATGCGGCACCAGTTGTGTCCTCTGTTCTGTGGTGTGTGTGGCACTTTGTACCACATTGTTGTCAATGTTGCTGTGCTGTGATTGCTATGTGTGTGTGCTGCATTGTGGGAGAGTCGCCCCTGCAGCTCTGATTTAGCGGCCCCATATCCCTTTGAGGCGGTGTGCCTTTCACTTGTGTGCTTTTACGGGGCTGAGATGTTGGCGACTTGGGTCATTTGTGCTCTTGGACGGATTTTGGACTCGTGCATTGTTTGTCTGCAGATGTGTTGTTGACGTCAGGGGTTGTATGTGCACGTGGATGTGTCAGGGTGTGACCTGCTCCTTTGAGGATGTTATCCACACTGGGCCATCTCAGTGTCGTGGCGTGCACCATGTCATGTATTTTGACTGCAGCCATACTATTGGTCATGCAGTGTCACTTGCATTGTCAGTGTGGCTCACAGAGCCGCTGCTTTGCTGGGTTCAGCACATGTGCATGGGTAGGTTGTGAGATTGGTGAGGAGGGGGGCATTTGTGCACATGGTGGACGGGGGCCTACTTGGTGTTTCTATGTGTGCTGCAGTGTGCCAAGGCCATCAGGGACATGTTCCACAGTCGTTGTGGGTGTGCAGTGTGCTACACATAATTGTGCATGTGTGCCATTGTGCCAGTCTCCCCGTCCCCCAGTCCCTGGTCATTACTCACCCTGTTGCTGTTGGGTCAGGTCATATCGAGCAGTGTCCGGACCCCCAACTCCTTGCACCGTCTCCGCACTGATGACTGTGGCCACCATTTCCTCCAGCTCATCCAGCTCCTCCTGTGGCGCAGGACTCCCACCTCCAGTCGCCGTTGCTGCCTTCCGGTTGGCATCGAGTTTCTGCTTGG
>CAWUFW010021090.1:0-131029 GCA_963921515.1 Calotriton arnoldi | reverse complement strand
GTCAGGCATGGACGGCGGGACAGCTGTGAAAGGGACTGCTTTGCCGGTGTTGTCCGTACCTATTAAAAGGCTTCAGAGCAGCACTGCTGTTTGAGTGCTTCTTGCCTGTGGGCACCTTTGGAGCATTGATATTGAGCGGCAGCCCAGCCGCTGAGAGTGCACCACCCCGAGATCTAGGGGGCCATGTGGGTTGGTATATACCGATCCTCACACGTGGAGCAGCAGCGCAGGATTGAGGACATGCCTGCAAGCTGCGGCCCATCCGAGGGGCGGAAATTGACCAACAGTTTATAGCGCTTCCATCTGTGGTATGAAAGACTCTGGCACTACAACTCCCATAACCCTATGCACAGTCGCAATTGAGCAGCCCACGCAGGGCGTGCAATCAAGGACATTTAAGGAGGAGCTGTGACCAGACTACGCTTTACTTTACCGCCGGAGCCTCTGAAGAAGAAGTCATGGACTTTGAAATGCGTCAGGCATGGACGGCGGGACAGCTGTGAAAGGGACTGCTTTGCCGGTGTTGTCCGTACCTATTAAAAGGCTTCAGCGCAGCACTGCTGTTTGAGTACTTCTTGCCTGTGGGCACCTTTGGAGCATTGATATTGAGCGGCAGCCCAGCCGCTGAGACTGCACCACCCCGAGATCTAGGGGGCCACGGGGGTTGGTATATACCGATCCTCACACGTGGAGCAGCAGCGCAGGATTGAGGACATGCCTGCAAGCAGCGGCCCATCCGAGGGGCGGAAATTGACCAACAGTTTATAGCGCTTCCATCTGTGGTATGAAAGACTCTGTAACTACTACTCCCATAACCCTATGCACAGTCGCAATTGAGCAGCCCACGCAGGGCGTGCAATCAAGGACATTTAAGGAGGAGCTGTGACCAGACTACGCTTTACTTTACCGCCGGAGCCTCTGAAGAAGAAGTCATGGACTTCGAAACGCGTCAGGCATGGACAGCGGGACAGCTGTGAAAGGGACTGCTTTGCCGGTGTTGTCCGTACCTATTAAAAGGCTTCAGCGCAGCACTGCTGTTTGAGTGCTTCTTGCCTGTGGGCACCTTTGGAGCATTGATATTGAGCGGCAGCCCAGCCGCTGAGAGTGCACCACCCCGAGATCTAGGGGGCCACGGGGTTGGTATATACCGATCCTCACACGTGGAGCAGCAGCGCAGGATTGAGGACATGCCTGCAAGCAGCGGCCCATCCGAGGGGCGGAAATTGACCAACAGTTTATAGCGCTTCCATCTGTGGTATGAAAGACTCTGGCACTACAACTCCCATAACCCTATGCACAGTCGCAATTGGAGCAGCCACGCAGGGCGTGCAATCAAGGACATTTAAGGAGGAGCTGTGACCAGACTACGCTTTACTTTACCGCCGGAGCCTCTGAAGAAGAAGTCATGGACTTCGAAACGCGTCAGGCATGGACGGCGGGACAGCTGTGAAAGGGACTGCTTTGCCGGTGTTGTCCGTACCTATTAAAAGGCTTCAGCGCAGCACTGCTGTTTGAGTGCTTCTTGCCTGTGGGCACCTTTGGAGCATTGATATTGAGCGGCAGCCCAGCCGCTGAGAGTGCACCACCCCGAGATCTAGGGGCCACGGGGGTTGGTATATACCGATCCTCACACGTGGAGCAGCAGCGCAGGATTGAGGACATGCCTGCAAGCAGCGGCCAATCCGAGGAGTGGAAATTGACCAACAGTTTAAGCGCTTCCATCTGTGGTATGAAAGACTCTGGCACTACAACTCCCATAACCCTATGCACAGTCGCAATTGAGCAGCCCATGCAGGGCGTGCAATCAAGGACATTTAAGGAGGAGCTGTGACCAGACTACGCTTTACTTTACCGCCGGAGCCTCTGAAGAAGAAGTCATGGACTTCGAAACGCGTCAGGCATGGACGGTGGGACAGCTGTGAAAGGGACTGCTTTGCCGGTGTTGTCCGTACCTATTAAAAGGCTTCAGCGCAGCACTGCTGTTTGAGTGCTTCTTGCCTGTGGGCACCTTTGGAGCATTGATATTGTGCGGCAGCCCAGCCGCTGAGAGTGCACCACCCCGAGATCTAGGGGGCCACGTGGGTTGGTATATACCGATCCTCACACGTGGAGCAGCAGCGCAGGATTGAGGACATGCCTGCAAGCTGCGGCCCATCCGAGGGGCGGAAATTGACCAACAGTTTATAGCGCTTCCATCTGTGGTATGAAAGACTCTGGCACTACAACTCCCATAACCCTATGCACAGTCGCAATTGAGCAGCCCACGCAGGGCGTGCAATCAAGGACATTTAAGGAGGAGCTGTGACCAGACTACGCTTTACTTTACCGCCGGAGCCTCTGAAGAAGAAGTCATGGACTTCGAAACGCGTTAGGCATGGACGGCGGGACAGCTGTGAAAGGGACTGCTTTGCCGGTGTTGTCCGTACCTATTAAAAGGCTTCAGCGCAGCACTGAGGTTTGAGTGCTTCTTGCCTGTGGGCACCTTTGAAGCATTGATATTGAGCGGCAGCCCAGCCGCTGAGAGTGCACCACCCCGAGATCTAGGGGCCACGGGGTTGGTATATACCGATCCTCACACGTGGAGCAGCAGCGCAGGATTGAGGACATGCCTGCAAGCAGCGGCCCATCCGAGGGGCGGAAATTGACCAACAGTTTATAGCGCTTCCATCTGTGGTATGAAAGACTCTGGCACTACAACTCCCATAACCCTATGCACAGTCGCAATTGAGCAGCCCACGCAGGGCGTGCAATCAAGGACATTTAAGGAGGAGCTGTGACCAGACTACGCTTTACTTTACCGCCGGAGCCTCTGAAGAAGAAGTCATGGACTTCGAAACGCGTCAGGCATGGACGGCGGGACAGCTGTGAAAGGGACTGCTTTGCCGGTGTTGTCCGTACCTATTAAAAGGCTTCAGCGCAGCACTGCTGTTTGAGTGCTTCTTGCCTGTGGGCACCTTTGGAGCATTGATATTGAGCGGCAGCCCAGCCGCTGAGAGTGCACCACCCGAGATCTAGGGGGCCACGGGGGTTGGTATATACCGATCCTCACACGTGGAGCAGCAGCGCAGGATTGAGGACATGCCTGCAAGCAGCGGCCCATCCGAGGGGCGGAAATTGACCAACAGTTTATAGCGCTTCCATCTGTGGTATGAAAGACTCTGGCACTACAACTCCCATAACCCTATGCACAGTCGCAATTGAGCAGACCACGCAGGGCGTGCAATCAAGGACATTTAAGGAGGAGCTGTGACCAGACTACGCTTTACTTTACAGGGGGAGCCTCTGAAGAAGAAGTCATGGACTTCGAAACGCGTCAGGCATGGACAGCGGGACAGCTGTGAAAGGGACTGCTTTGCCGGTGTTGTCCGTACCTATTAAAAGGCTTCAGCGCAGCACTGCTGTTTGAGTGCTTCTTGCCTGTGGGCACCTTTGGAGCATTGATATTGAGCGGCAGCCCAGCCGCTGAGTGCACCACCCCGAGATCTAGGGGGCCACGGGGGTTGGTATATACCGATCCTCACACGTGGAGCAGCAGCGCAGGATTGAGGACATGCCTGCAAGCAGCGACCCATCCGAGGGGCGGAAATTGACCAACAGTTTAAGCGCTTCCATCTGTGGTATGAAAGACTCTGGCACTACAACTCCCATAACCCTATGCACAGTCGCAATTGAGCAGCCCATGCAGGGCGTGCAATCAAGGACATTTAAGGAGGAGCTGTGACCAGACTACGCTTTACTTTACCGCCGGAGCCTCTGAAGAAGAAGTCATGGACTTCGAAACGCGTCAGGCATGGACGGTGGGACAGCTGTGAAAGGGACTGCTTTGCCAGTGTTGTCCGTACCTATTAAAAGGCTTCAGAGCAGCACTGCTGTTTGAGTGCTTCTTGCCTGTGGGCACCTTTGGAGCATTGATATTGAGCGGCAGCCCATTCGCTGAGAGTGCACCACCCCGAGATCTAGGGGGCCACGGGGGTTGGTATATACCGATCCTCACACGTGGAGCAGCAGCGCAGGATTGAGGACATGCCTGCAAGCAGCGGCCCATCCGAGGGGCGGAAATTGACCAACAGTTTATAGCGCTTACATCTGTGGTATGAAAGACTCTGGCACTACAACTCCCATAACCCTATGCACAGTCGCAATTGAGCAGCCCACGCAGGGCGTGCAATCAAGGACATTTAAGGAGGAGCTGTGACCAGACTACGCTTTACTTTACTGCCGGAGCCTCTGAAGAAGAAGTCATGGACTTCGAAAAGCGTCAGGCATGGACGGCAGGACAGCTGTGAAAGGGACTGCTTTGCCGGTGTTGTCCGTACCTATTAAAAGGCTTCAGTGCAGCACTGCTGTTTGAGTGCTTCTTGCCTGTGGGCACCTTTGGAGCATTGATATTGAGTGGCAGCCCAGCCGCTGAGAGTGCACCACCCCGAGATCTAGGGGGCCACGGGGGTTGGTATATACCGATCCTCACACGTGGAGCAGCAGCGCAGGATTGAGGACATGCCTGCAAGCAGCGGCCCATCCGAGGGGCGGAAATTGACCAACAGTTTATAGCGCTTCCATCTGTGGTATAAAAGACTCTGGCACTACAACTCCCATAACCCTATGCACAGTCGCAATTGAGCAGCCCACGCAGGGCGTGCAATCAAGGACATTTAAGGAGGAGCTGTGACCAGACTACGCTTTACTTTACCGCCGGAGCCTCTGAAGAAGAAGTCATGGACTTCGAAACGCGTCAGGCATGGACGGCGGGACAGCTGTGAAAGGGACTGCTTTGCCGGTGTTGTCCGTACCTATTAAAAGGCTTCAGCGCAGCACTGCTGTTTGAGTGCTTCTTGCCTGTGGGCACCTTTGGAGCATTGATATTGAGCGGCAGCCCAGCCGCTGAGAGTGCACCACCCCGAGATCTAGGGGGCCACAGGGGTTGGTATATACCGATCCTCACACGTGGAGCAGCAGCGCAGGATTGAGGACATGCCTGCAAGCAGCGGCCCATCCGAGGGGCGGAAATTGACCAACAGTTTATAGCGCTTCCATCTGTGGTATGAAAGACTCTGGCACTACAACTCCCATAACCCTATGCACAGTCGCAATTGAGCAGCCCACGCAGGGCGTGCAATCAAGGACATTTAAGGAGGAGCTGTGACCAGACTACGCTTTACTTTACCGCCGGAGCCTCTGAAGAAGAAGTCATGGACTTCGAAACGCGTCAGGCATGGACGGCGGGACAGCTGTGAAAGGGACTGCTTTGCCGGTGTTGTCCGTACCTATTAAAAGGCTTCAGCGCAGCACTGCTGTTTGAGTGTTTCTTGCCTGTGGGCACCTTTGGAGCATTGATATTGAGCGGCAGCCCAGCCGCTGAGAGTGCACCACCCCGAGATCTAGGGGGCCACGGGGGTTGGTATATACCGATCCTCACACGTGGAGCAGCAGCGCAGGATTGAGGACATGCCTGCAAGCAGCGGCCCATCCGAGGGGCGGAAATTGACCAACAGTTTAAGCGCTTCCATCTGTGGTATGAAAGACTCTGGCACTACAACTCCCATAACCCTATGCACAGTCGCAATTGAGCAGCCCACGCAGGGCGTGCAATCAAGGACATTTAAGGAGGAGCTGTGACCAGACTACGCTTTACTTTACCGCCGGAGCCTCTGAAGAAGAAGTCATGGACTTCGAAACGCGTCAGGCATGGACGGTGGGACAGCTGTGAAAGGGACTGCTTTGCCGGTGTTGTCCGTACCTATTAAAAGGCTTCAGCGCAGCACTGCTGTTTGAGTGCGTCTTGCCTGTGGGCACCTTTGGAGCATTGATATATATATATATATAATAAAAAAAACATAGGATTGAGGTACATTAGACTTACAAATTTCATTTATAAAACCTTTGAAATTCACTGGAAAAACCATAGGTTTCAGGCACGTTATAGTATGTGCACGTACCTTTAAATAGTAAAAAAATGGAGGCGATGGTCATGTGACCAAGACCACGGACGTGGTCGAAACGCGTCGTCCTTGTCTGTCATAGAAAATAAACTGCTGTGATCGACCGAGTGGGCTCGCCTGGATTCTTTCTCCTTAAGATCCTTTTGCTGTGCGATGTTATGGCGGCGGCGACCGTCAGCGAAGCCCCGACTCGATAGGAAGGGTACCTTGTCTTCCGTCCGACCTTCGATTGGTTTTTTCTGTAAACAAGTACCCGCCGGCTGTTGTGCTGATGTGAGCGGCTGATATCTGGGAACGCTATCGGCACCATCTACGAAGAGGACCAGCGCTGAAGGTAGAGCGGGTAAGCGGCAGCGCGTTGTTACGTGCATCCCCTTGTCCCGAGTCACTGGATTGCCCTGGGAATTTGAGAAGGAGAGAAAGGAATCGTGAGGCACGTCTGTGCTTCCAGCCCGTACTTCCTTCCAACACGTAACGCCGCCCCCTGCCCAGCCAGAGTTCACGTGAGCAATTTTGCTCGAGACGTGCGGCGAATCATTGAAGCAGAAGTGCTAAGAGTGCACTGTTGACAATTACGAACAGAGAGTATGACAGACGAGTTCATGAAAGGGCGTGAGGAGTCTGCCAGGGCTATTTTTAACAAAACATCATCGAACATACAGCCACCTGGGAATGCAGTTCCAGATAAAAGTCAATCAACACTGAGGCAGAAAGTTAACAACTTGGAGCGTTTGAGGAAAAAGAAATGAGTAGATGGTGGGAGGCGACCTCACTCCAAAACTACTTGGAAGTTGACCGCATACCGAGAGGTCTCCGCATTTTCATTATCCCCACGTTATCTATACCAAAACCGCAAGTGCTAAAAGACTGGATTGATAATACCACAGCATGTTCCAAAAGAATGCTAGAAATACTTATCGCCAATGCATGGGATGAGCATAAGAATATATTGAAACAGATCCATGACCTAATGGAGGACTTAGGGAGAGAAACAAATCAAAATGAAATTGAAAAAATGATGAAAATAGTGGATGAAAAAATGAAGGCTTTTGAAAAAGAAATCGTAGCGAGAAAACAGCGAAAATTCACTCGTGATGAGAGAGATTACGCAACTGGGCGTATCCTAACTTTCGCTAAAAAATACGATAAAATGAGAGCCGAGACCACGAAAAATCAGACATTGAACCTACTTGAGACGACCAAAGGAGACTCTGTGACAGACTCTGTGACGGATTTGAGTTCAGATGCAGAATCAACAGACAGCAATGCCACAATGAATACTGAACAACAGTCTTTTTTTCAGGAACTGAGCATCATGCAGAAGGTGAGAGAACACTCCAACAGAGGGAAACCAAGACTAAAAGCGCAAGGAAACGCAGGAAAAATCGCAAGCGGAACGTCAGGCGCAGAAAAACAAAGAATAACTGGCATGGGAACAAGAGGCCAGAAGACCAAGAACCAATGATGGAAGACACCACAATCAAATTAACGGTAATGAATTTGACTGAAAAGATGCTTACGAATGATGAAATAAGTGTACTTGAGTTAGGGTTATCTTTCTGTCCTGATGTGGGTTTTGATTATGCTCAAGCTCGAATTGATCTGTATAAATTTGAAAGAAAGTTAAAACTGTGCAAAATACATGCAGCAAGGAAAAAGCAGAATGAGGCAACAACAGGGACCAGAGGGGAGGTGGACGTAGGTCTAGCAATAGAGGATATCCCTACACTACATATCATCACCACATTAGATGAAGACAGGAGTATCCCACTTGATCCTTTTAACCCTGCACACACTGGTGCAATATCAGACCTTTTGGGAATAGATGTCACTGAAACTACTTCTACTGAATTTAGAGCCAAATCCAAACATGTCCCTATTACAGTTAAAGATAATATCGACATGTTTAGTGATTTAGTAGCTCAAGATTTTCTGGAGCTCCTTAAAAAGAATACCAAAAAGGGAAATATGACTAAAACCCAGTGGGAGGCAGTTTCCAAATTACAAAAAGATCGGGATCTTGTCATTAAGCCTTCAGATAAGGGTGGCAACGTGGTCCTTATGACCAGAGCCATGTATACCAGTGAAGCGTACCGCCAACTGGATGATATAACCTGTTACAAAAAGGTGGACAGAAAATATCTTGATGACTTGAAAAATATGTATATATGTAAGCTACAAACATGGCAAGATAAGGGCCTACTCACATGGGACGAAGCACGCTTCCTCAGAAATGACACACCTACTACCCCTACTCTATACCTTCTCCCTAAGGTCCACAAAAATGATACAAATCCACCAGGTAGACCCATTGTTTCATCTAAAAATAGCCTCTTGGAAAGTAGCAGCAGATACGTTGACCATTTTCTCTTCCCCTATGTGAGAAATCTGTCATCCTATATCAGGGATACTACGCACTTTTTGCAAAAGATTAGGGAGGTTGACATGGGGAAAGACCAGTGGCTAGTCTGTCTCGACGTGGAGTCATTATACACAAGTATCAGGCATGATGACGGTATCAAGGCTTGCCAGTTCTTTCTTAGACAGCGCAGAGCAGAATTTCTTGAACATACCCTCATGCTTTTGGATATGTTGGAAATATGCCTAAAAGAGAATGTTTTCATATTTGAAAGAGAACATTATAAACAACTACAAGGGACTTCTATGGGTACCTGCTTCGCTCCCAACTACGCTAATCTCATGGTGGGCTGGTGGGAGAAGCAGGTGCTCTGGAACGACAACACTGAACATTGGATATTCAATGTATCCTCATGGCTTAGGTATATTGATGATATTTTCTTTGTGTGGAGGGGGTCTGAATTGGAACTTAATCAGTTCATAGACTGTCTGAACATGAATGTTGTGAACCTTCGGTTTACCAGACACTACAGTCAGGAATCAATTGATTTCCTAGATTTGAAACTAAGCATAGACAGGGGAAAAATTGTCACGAATCTCTTTAGAAAGAAGTCAGCAGGGAATTCCATCCTCCATGCTGCCAGCTCTCACCCTCCGAGTTTTAGGTGGGGAATACCGTACAGTGAATTCCTCAGGGCTAAACGCAACTGCAGTACCCATACCACATACGAAGACACCAAACAAGAAATGAAGGCCAGATTCAAAGAGAGAGGTTACCCTAGAAAAGCCATTATACAAGCAGAAAAACGAGTCGAAAGTCTATCTAGAGAAGAAATAGTCAACAAAACTTCAGAGCAGAGTCTGTCTGGACCCACCAAGAAGAGTGAAGTTAGATTTATCACTAAATACTGTAATCAATCGAATGAGATAAGGAATATTCTCAGAAATAGATGGGATATCCTGAGGAAAGACCCCATTTTGAGAAATGAAATAAAACCAACTCCCTCCGTGACCTATATGAGAAGCCCATCACTGAGGGACATGCTGGTCCACAGCCATCTCCAACCAAAAGAAGGTGGTTGGTTGAAACATACTAAAGGCTTCCACAAATGTGGTAAATGTAAAGCCTGTAAAAACAGCAGAAACATATTGGAGGTAATCCTAGAAAGAACCAATACCAAATGGGTAATATCTAAATTTATCACATGTAGTACTGAATTTGTGGTGTATGCTGTAGTCTGCCCTTGTAATCTCTGGTACATTGGATCAACAACATTCCCTGTAAAGAAACGCATCCTTGAACACTGGAGGGCAATAACCAACTCTGACCAGAGCTATAGCACAGCCAGACATTTTGCTAGGGAACATGGGTCGGACTGGACCAAAGCTAGATTCTTCGGATTAGACACAATCGTACCTAATCCAAGAGGAGGCAATCGCATAGCGGCCCTCCGCAAACTTGAGTCACGGTTGATTCTCTTGGCAGGGACCATGTACCCAGGTGGCCTTAATCAGAATGAGGAACTGTATTCCCACTTATAGGATGTACACTGATCAGTATGATCAGAGCCTTGGCTGCAGACTCACGCCCTACCTTCTCCTTCTTTAGTTTAGTTTATTTTGTTTAGCTGCACACATCACCTTTTCCTTTTCTAGCTCACATATATTATAATATTATAAACAGACTTGTAGCTTATTTGATGAATATGTATGTAGAGTCTCTTCAACCTTGGTTTCTTTTATGCAATAGTTGAAATATGAATACTGTTCAAAATGTGATATTATGATGCTAATTATTGTACCTTTGTTACGTTTTCAGAACATAAGATGTGAATCACCATGAAACAGCACTTGGCAATCATGTAAGAGCACCGGAGTATGGCGGACCCCCCATCCAGCTCCTAGTCTAATTTTATACTCACTAGGGTAATATACCTGTACTGCAGCTAAGTGGTAATAGTCTTGAGATAATTGTACATAATCACTAAATTGAATACAGGGCACTAGTCCCTCCATGTCACAATTGAGCAGTGTTTCTTCTTTGTTATAATGTAACATGAATGAATAGATTTTCCATGAATATGAATAGTTGGAGGCCGTTTCTAAACATTTAAAATGCTATGATTGTTTGCAACATTTAAACTAACATGTCTGTTTTCACTATGCACTTTTTTCACTTTATTGTTATATGTGCTGGTAACATTTCTTTTATGTTTATTAAACAAGTATGTGCACGTACCTTTAAATAGTAAAAAAATGGAGGCGATGGTCATGTGACCAAGACCACGGACGTGGTCGAAACGCGTCGTCCTTGTCTGTCATAGAAAATAAACTGCTGTGATCGACCGAGTGGGCTCGCCTGGATTCTTTCTCCTTAAGATCCTTTTGCTGTGCGATATATATATATATATATATATATATATATATATATATATTATCTACTGGCGGTCGCCAGTAGATAGTTATAGTTAGGACCTATTTTCCATAGGAAATCCGCGACATTCTATTTGAAATAACTCTTGCGTCGGTTGACGAATCTTCGCGAAATTTTCAAACTTTATGGCCCGCTCCGGTCCGCTCCTACCCTGAAAGTTTCGGGTGATTCGTCAAGCGGGGGCCGAGAAAAAGGGGGTCCCAAAACGTGTTTTCTCCATTCATTTTCCCATAGGAAACTTTAGCCACGGCTACAGCCCGAACTGCTGAACGGAATTACACCAAATTTGGCAAAGAGGTAGTTCTTGGTTCAGAAAGAACCCTTTTGTTAAATGGTGTAAATCCGTTCAGTAGTTCCAGAGAAAATCAAAAGGAAAATCACATATATATCTATGGGCGAGTAGGGTCCGCGTACCCTCCCGACCACGAGCTGCATGCTAATCTGGCTGTCAACACTCCAAATCAGGAAGTGTTGGCAGCCATTTTGTCCCTCGGTAGAACCGAGGGACAGAAACAAGTGCGCAAAGCGCAAAAGGGGGCAGGGTAGAAACACCCTGACCCCTAGGTCTGCTCAGGGGTCCCACAAGGACCCCTGGGCAGAAAAAGCATTTTTTTTAAATCGGCAGGATGCGCTCAGGGTGCGCCGATCCTGCCGATTAGAAAAAACCCCAGAAGAAACAAGTGCGCAAAACGCACAAAGGGGGCAGGGTAGAAACACCCTGACCTCCTAGGTCTGCTCAGGGGGTCCCACAAGGACCCCTGGGCAGAAAAAGCATTTTTATTTTTTTAAATCGGCAGGATGCGCTCAGGGTGCGCGGATCCTGCCAAGAAAAAAAAAAACGAAGCACGGTCTCCCGCGCTTCGTTGTTAATTGGCCCCCGGGTGGGCCAAGTCCCGGGGGCATGCAGGGGTTTCTTTTTAATATGTGGGGGCCTCTAAGGCCCCCAAAGCCCCGAGGACCGTCACCCCCGGGGCTTAAAAAATAATGGTGCGGGAGGGCTCTTGCCCTCCCGCTGCCCCCGGGACCGCCACCTCCCCGGGGCTTCTTTTTAAAATGTTTTAACCTGTGTGGGAGGGCTCCAGCCCCCCCACACGCCCCGGGGACCGCCACCTCCCCGGGGCACTAAGAAATTTAAAATGGGGGTCCGTTTTGGACCCCCGAAGCCCCGGGGACCACCACCTCCCTGGGCTTTCTAGATGTGGGGAGGGGGCCGCGCGGCCCCTCTTGAGCCTGTGGTGGCCCTGGGGACCGGCACCCCCAGGGCCAGCTCCTGCAGTGTCCCGGGGTGCCTACCCCGGGACACTGCTGTTTGCAATGACAGGACGGGAGCCTCGCGGCTCCTGTCCTGTCATTGCAAACTTGCTTTGGATATTGGAGCGAGAGCAGGAAACCTGCTCTCGCTTCCAATATCCAAGCAAATTGCTTTTCCACATGGGGAGCAGCATCTTAGCTGCTCCCCATGTGGAAAGCAATGCCGGCTCCCGTAGGACACGGGAGCCGGCGGGACTGTGGGGGTTTGGGGACCCCCACAGTCCCCAACGAGAGGCGAGGCTGGGGTCCCGGGGCCATAAGTGGCCAGGGAGGGGGCCACGCAGCCCCCTCCCTAAAAAAATAAAAAAAAATATTTAAAGGCCGGCCCCGAGGATGGGGTCCCGGGGCCTTAAATGGCCTGAGGAGGGGGCCATGCAGCCCCCTCCAAATTTTTATAAAAACAAAAGAGGGCTTGCCAATACAGGCCCAGGGAAGGGGGCCACGCGGCCCCTTCCCGTTTTTTAAATGTTATTAAAAAAAAAAAATCCTCAGGCCCCGGGGGATGGGGTCCCGGGGCAAAAGTGGCTGAGAGAAGGGGGCCACGCAGCCCCCTCCCAATCAAAAAAAAAAAAAAGACCGGCATCGTGCCGGAGGCCCGCCCCCTCCCTGCAGCAGTCTGCAAATGCGCCCTGGCGCGTTTTGAGAAGGGGAAGTAATTCCCCTTGAACACTGGGGGTCCCTGCGGGCAAACTAGCCCACCAGGAACATCCAGTATGCGCCAGGGGGCTGCGTTGCAGAGAGGTGTACAGAGGCCACGCCCCTTTTTACACCTCACTGCAACGCAGCTCTGTGGCGCTTTTTGGAAGTACATGGTGGGCTAGTTGGACTCCAGGGACCCTCAGGATTCAAGGGGACTTAATCCCCCAACTTAAAACGCGCCACGGGGCGCGTTTGCACAGTGGTGAAGGAAGGTTGCGGGGCTTCAGGTGACATGTGTGCAAACAGGCCCCGTGGCGTGTTTTAAGATGGGGAATTAAATCCCCTTCAATCCTGAGGGTCCCTGGGGGCCAAATAGCCCAACAGGTACGTCCAGAAAGCGCCACAGAGCTGCGTTGCAGAGAGGTGTAAAAGGGGTGTGGCCCTGTACACGTCTCTGCAACGCAGCCCCTAGCGCATACTGGAGGTTCCTGGTGGGCTAGTTGGCCCCAGGGACCCTCATGATTCAAGGGGACTTAATCCCCCAACTTAAAACGCGCCACGGGCGCGTTTGCACAGATGTCACCTCAGGCCCCGCCCCTCCCTTCACCATTGTGCAAATATTCCTCTAAAATCAGCCGAAATACGAATTCCGATTTACTCACCTGTTATCAGGAGAGACCTCAGTGCTGCATCTTTCAGCCCAGTACTGGTCCTGAAAAGTAATTCTAACCGTACTTACCAGTAACTTGAATTTCCTTCCATAGGCTAACATTGACTGGTTTCACTTGGAAATTCTTCTAAGTGTGCAGATTTGGAACTTTATAATATTCCTCTAAAATCAGCCGAAATACGGATTCCGATTTACTCACCTGTTATCAGGAGAGACCTCAGTGCTGCATCTTTCAGCCCAGTACTGATCCTGAAAAGTAATTTTAACCGTACTTACCAGCAACTTGAATTTCCTTCCATAGGCTAACATTGACTGGTTTCACTTGGAAATTCTTCTAAGTGTGGAGTTTTGGAACTTTATAATATTCCTCTAAAATCAACCGAACTACGAATTCCGATTTACTCACCTGTTATCAGGAGAGAATCCAGTGCTGCATCTTTAGCCCAGCACTGACCCTGAAAAGTAATTCTAACCATACTTACCAGTAACTTATATTTCCTTCTATAGGAATCCATTGTCTGGTTTTCAGCAGAAAAGTTTCAAAGTGTCGATTTTCACAAATTACAAATATTCCTTAAAAATCGCCTGTATGACTTAAACGCATTCTTTCAACTGTTTACAGGAGATGCACCAGTGCTGGATCCAGGATCCAACACTGAGTAAGAAAAAGTAACGATAACACTACTTACCTGCTAAGTGAATTTCCTCCCATAGGATAACATTGGTGATTCTATGTGAAAAAGTTTCTAAGTGTCAACTTTTAAAATACAATAATATTCCTTAAAAATCACTACTGTAACCAAAACGCTTTTACTCAACTGTTTACAGGAGATGTCCCAGGACTGAATCTAGGATCCAGTCCTGTGGTTAGAAAAGTAATCCATAAAGTAACTAATTGCATTTAACTAGAAATTCACATTGAGGTCAATGTTGCATTTTGTTTGAAATTGTGTTGCCCATTGCAACAACTGTAACTACTGTACTTAAAACTCTATTGCCTATTTGCAAACTATTTAAACTAAAGTAATTCATTCTGAGAAAGTATATTTTGTAATGTAATGTATAATGTAATTACAATGTAATTTAATAAATAAAATATCTAAAAATAAATAGTTTTGAAAAATGTAGTAAATCAGTATCAAAAAATAAATATAACAATTAATACATTTAAAAATTGTCATTTACAAAACCTTTGAAATTCACTGAAAAAACCATAGGTTTTAGGGCGTTATAGTTAGAAATTAGCATTTAAAAAACCTTTGAAATTCACTGAAAAAACCATAGGTTTCAAGCACGTTATAGTTAGAAATTAGCATTTAAAAACCTTTGAAATTCACAGAAAAAACCATAGGTTTCAGACACGTTATAGTTAGAAATTAGCATTTAAAAAACCTTTGAAATTCACTGAAAAAACCATAGGTTTTAGGGACAGTTATAGTTAGTTGGACATTTCACTCGTACAAAACCCGTGAAATTCCCCCGTTATAGTTAGTTCAGCTAACTATAACTCGCGCCCCCGCAGTGCACTGCTGATGACGTCACATATTACATCACTCATGACATGGTCAGTGACATCACTGATGACATCACTGATGACATCTCAAATGACATCACTGATGACATCATCCACGTGATAATCTGATGCACCTCCTCACACCCTAATATAACCTTTGATACACCCACTCTAAATTACAGACTGCCATTCGCAAAACCATAGACACTCCAACACCAATAACTACATACCCACTCACTGATTCTTAGGTCTACACACACACATCCACTCACTCACCCGTACAGTCACTCATACTTATGGTCACTCAGTACAGGACTATCATATGCACTCTTACTCCTATATAGACACTCAAACACCGCCACTCATCCATAGAGGAACTCACACACCTAGTCAGTCATGCAAATAATTAAACACACTGCCATTCACTCACCTATACAGTTATACACACACCAGCTCACTTAATCATACAAATACTAGCACATTGTTACGCTCTTATACAATCACTGATACAAGCACACACTCATCCATACAGCCACTATCACAATCACTCACTCTCGCTTATAGCTATTTATATACTACAACACACATATATACTGCCTTTCACATATGTAGTTACTCACACATGTACCACTGGGACATACATTCACTCACTAACACACTCTTACACACACTTACCCACCCATACAGTCTATCACAGATGCACTCTTGAAACCATCCACCCAGTGAATCACCCACTCACACATCTATGCACAGAGTCGCACACACCCCTCCCACACAAACACTCAGGCACCCATACAGATACTCAGACAACCATTCAATAACTCGTATACACACTCATGTAGCTATTCACAAACACATGCAGTCACTTACACAGCAACAGACAGACGGATACAGACATTCACCCAGTTTAGTCACTAACCCATGCATTCAGTAAGATACGTTAAATCACTCACTTATAGAGTCAGTCACGCACCTACTAAATCATCCATACAGACACTTATACACCCACTCATTCTTCAATACGTCTTTTCCGATATATATTAAAAATATTTAAACTTTAGAGAAACACATAGTCACTGCATGATGTCATCAGTGATGTCATTTGAGATGTCATCAGTGATGTCATCAGTGATGTCACTGACCATGTCATGAGTGATGTAATATGTGACGTCATCAGCAGTGCATTGCGGGGCGCGAGTTATAGTTAGCTGAACTAACTATAACGGGGGAATTTAACGAGTTTTGTATGAGTGAAATGTCCAACTAACTATAACTGTCCCTAAAACCTATGGTTTTTTCAGTGAATTTCAAAGGTTTTTTAAATGCTAATTTCTAACTATAACGTGTCTGAAACCTATGGTTTTTTCTGTGAATATATATATATATATATATATATATATATATATATATATATATATATATATATATATATATATATATATATATATATATCCCTTGTCTGCTTTTAACGGAGGAAGGGGCAAAGTTCATTTCCTCACAAAAAGGAAAACTACTTCTATGCTACATGTTATAGTTACAAGGGAAACAGCCATCACATTGCATCCGTTACAACGCATGTGATTACAATTCGGTCATTACAACAACCGCGTTGTTACATCGCAGTACCATTACAACGCAAGTCATTACAACGACTTGCTCTAGGGGCGCTCTAAACTAAGGAATAGTATAATTTACTATCCCAACACCTTCCCTACTGTTACACAAACTGGAGTAGGAATAGTAAATTATACTATTCCTAAGTCCAGCGCGCCCCTAGAGCAAGTTGTTGTAACGACTTGTGTTGTAATGGTATTACGATGTAACAACACAGTTGTTGTAACGACTGTGTTAGTAATTGCATGCGTTGTAAACGCATGCAATGTAAAAGGCTATATTCTAGTTACACACAAGAGAAAATAACAGAAAATAAAAACACATTGGAAATGTAGTAAATACTACTCCAATTCTTGCTATGGGAGAGCAATGACAGTAGAAACAACTGTAATTAATGTTAGAGAACACAACCACCCCCCAACCCCACAGAAATTGAGGTTAGAGATGTTATAGAAAACATCAAAGAAGCAAGCACCAGCTCACAACATACTAGCACAGAAATATTACAAACATGTAGCTAACCCGTGTTCCTGAACATGTAACAGGACAATTACCTTCCATCCCAACTCTAAAATGCCTCACTAAAAGATCTACTGCTCACACACCACCACCCCCCAAAACTTTCTCAGGAATAGAAATTCTACCAGAATACACAGTAACACATAAAGATGAAAAATGCATTCTTTATGAATGAATGAAAAGGCATTTCTAAAGCGCATGGCTACCCAGTGGCATCCCAGCGCTAACAGCGATGACAACAATAGTCATGAAAAAAGAATTATCATCTTTGCTACCAACACTAACATTCAAAAATGAAAACAATGTGAAACATGGATGATGGATGGGACATTTAAAGTCTGTCCTAAACCATTTTATCAACTTTATACCATCCATGGCGAATATCAATAAACTAACATCCCTTTCATATACGCCCTACTCCCCAGCAAACAAAATACAACCTATATAGAACTACCTACAATAATTAAACAACAAACAGTAAACTACTTCCCACAAAAAATAATAAATAATAATAGATTTCGAGCAGGCAATGATCCAGGCAATAAAACTTGAATGTGAACTTCTAAAATAAATACACTTTATTTTGAATAAAAATATTAACAATATAAAGTCACATATGTCTCCTTTTTATATATAATTTATGTATAAACTCAGAGAAAGTGCTGGATAATAAAACTGAAAAAATTACTATTCCAACTCCAAACTAACTAAACTCAGGGAAAGTGCGGGATAATAAAACTGAAAAAAATTAATATTCCAACTCCAAAATAACTAAACTCAGGGAAAGTGCTGGATAATAAACCATGAAAAATTACTATTCCAACGCCAAACCAACTAAAATCAGGAAAGTGCTGGAAAATAAACCAATTAAATTTACTATTCCAACTCCAAACTAACTAAACTCAGGGAAAGTGCTGGATAATAAACCATTTAAATGTACTATTCTAACTCCATACTTACTAATCTCATGGAAAGTGCTGGATAATAAAACTTAAAAAAATACTATTCCAACTCAAAACTAACTAAAACCAGGGAAAGTGCTGAATAATAAACAATTTAAATTAACTATTCGAACTCCATACTTACTGAACTCATGGAAAGTGCTGGATAATGAACCATGAAAAATTACTATTCAAACTCCAAACCAACTAAAATCAGGGAAAGTGCTGGATAATAAACCAATTAAATGTACTATTCCAACTCCAAACTAACTAAACTCAAAGAAAGTGCTGGATAATAAAACTTAAAAATTACTATTCCAACTCCAAACTAACTAAACTCAGGGAAAGTGCTGGATAATAAACCATTTAAATTTACTATTCCAAATTCAAACTAACTAAACTCAGGGAAAGTGCTGGATAATAAACAATTTAAATTTACTATTCCATCTCCAAACTAAGGGGTCCATTACGATGGCGGGCGGACAAAGTCCGCCCGCCATCGCAAGGGAGCCAGGGACCGACCGCCGAAGTTGTGGCGGTCCTGCTATGTGAATTAGGATGCGCCCGCCACACTGGCGGGCGCATCCTGGCCCTTTTACATTGCGGGTGGATCTGCTGGCTGCAGACCCGCTCGCAATGTGAAAGGACTGTGCACAGCATTACCATGCACTACATAGCAGGCACCAAGTGGTGCCTGCCATGTTGTGCATGGCAATGAGGGGGGGTACCATAGGTACCCCCCATGTGCACCCCTACCCCCCAACACCCTGGGGGCCCGCAACAGGCCTCCAACAGAAGGAACCGCATGCCTTTCCATGGCGGCAACGCCTCCATGGAAATGCGAATCACCGCCTGCATCACAATATGGATGGCGTTGTCTTGCAGACACCGCCACCATATTGTGCCCGTTTTCCGCCCGGTCGACGAGTCAACCGGTGGAAAAGCGGCAGACGGTCTTCCCGTCCGCCGCGGACCCCCAGCCATCCTAATATGGCGGGGGGGTCAATCAGGCATGGATGGCGGTTGGATCGTCCCCGCCGGGCCGGCGGTGGCTACCGCCGGCCCGGCGGGGGCGATCGGCCCGCCATCCTAATGGGCCCCTTATTCGACTCAGGGAAAGTACTGGATAGTAAACCAGTAAAATTACTATTCCAACTCCAAACTAACTAAACTCAGTAAAAGTGCTAGGTAATAAAAAGAAAAAACATTCAAACTCCCAATTAACTGCATTCTGAGAAAGTACCCAAAAATAAAAAAATAACATTTTCTAAAATGTACATATAAATTTATAATTCTGAATTGTAACACAATAAATTTACAATATATTTTTATAAACATCTACAAATATCCCAAAATTTACTAAAATTCGATATATTATAAATTACATTATGTACCAAATTTAAATTTTGGGTATTTTAAAAAAAATGTAAATTAAAAAATGTAATTCAAATTTAAAATTTGTTCTAAATTTCCCAAATGTTTCATATTTTTTACAATTAATTTTGTTTAGCATAAAATAACTTTTTATTTAAAAAAAAAACAAATACAAGTAATAATATTGTATACATACAAATAAATTAAATAAATAAAAAAATAAACATTAATTAAATAAATACTTAAATAGAAAAATTGTACATCATTTTTTGGAAATGGATACATTTTTCAAATAAAAAGGTCAATACCTCAAATAAAAATAAAATATAAAAAAATTATAATTTTTTTTAAAGTAATATTTAGCATTTTGCAAATTTATTAAAAATTCTCATTAACAAATCATAAAAAAATTATATATTAGTTTTAACAAATACATTATAAATTACTCCCTACCCTTATCCCCTAAAAACCCAACATCTCGCTCCTAAAAATATAAATAAAATTTTTTTAAAAATATATCACTTTAAACAAATACATTTCAAATTACTCCCCACCCTTATCCTCTATAAACCTAACATCACGCTCCTAATTAAAAAAAATGTAAATTAAAAAATATATATTATGGTAAACAAATATATTATTAATTACCCCCACCCTTATCCCCTATAAACCCAACATCCTGCTCCTAAAAATAAGAGGAAAAAAAAAAACACATTTTAACATTAAAAATAATATTTATACCAATAAAAAAACTACTACTAAAATTAAAAAAATATTTTGAACATTATACATCATAATCACCGATTCGGATTCCCTTCCGACCGAGTCATTTCGATGGGCTCGGTCAGCAGGGAATCCGAATCAGTTTTCCGAATGGCTTACGATGGGCAGTCCGTCCGCCATTCGGAAGGCCCACAGTAATCCCCCGGCCGGCTCTTTCCGGCCCAGGTATTACGATGGCCGCTTCCCACTGCCTTTTTCTGCCGGCCTTTCCGGCACAAAAAGACATTGGGAAACAGCTTTGGGGGCCCCCAGCAGGGCCCCATGGGTGCAAGGTTGCTGAATGGCGGCCTAGAGGGCACCTATGGTGCCCCCCTGTTGATCCCTGCTGAGATGAACTGCACCGCTGCTCTTTGCTAAGAGAGCATGCATTCAGTTCGGAATGCATGCTCTCATAGCAAAGTATAGGATTGCGATTGCGAACAGGGTTCGGTCGCATCCTCATTCCTGGGCTGGAACCAATGACTGGAGGTCGTTCGGTTCCAGTTCCAGAATGATGCCAGACGGACTCGGGTCCGTCCGGCATCGTAATCAGCCCCTATATTTTTTTACATTAATATTTTCAAAATCGAAATTTCTTACAACGATAAAACTTACCTCGATATTCTGCATCCTCGATATTCTTGACTCGATATTCAGTACACTCGATATTTCTACATCGATATTCTGTCTGTTCACCAGTTCAGAGGTGGTCGAGTGGTTCTACAGGCAGACCAGGAGGACATGAGTTAGGATTGCCGCAATCTGCGATGAAAATCATGTATATTGTTGTCGGTGGCCTGCTGCGCCATTCCTTGATCCCTTTTCGGGAAGCATTGACAGCTCAAGCGTATCCTCCTTCACAACAATAAATGTGCCTAGGTTGACAACCTGAGCGGTATGCGTTTTTTTAATGTAACTAAAGCATGGTGAGGCAGCGCACCGTCATTTACAGACAGCACATTTTCTATTGAATTGGCTGCTAAATTTATAGACACAGTTTTACTGATAAAAAGATATTGCACACAAATGATAATGTTTGGTAGTCGGGTTTGAGTTTAGTGCTGAATGTGTGCAGTTTCTTTATAGGTATTTACATTTTGTTGTGTGTTTCCAAAAATGACATCATACAGCCTTACCTTTCACACTCTTAGTACCCCAGCATTTATCACATAATTCACACATTTGACCTATGTCTTTAAAGAGCAGCAAATGTGACAAGTTAAATACATAGTTTAAAGGCATCTTTATTTATATCGTGGACTTTCAAGACCCACCTAAAATCGGTATGGGGACTCACAGTTTGGGAAACACTGAACTAGGAAAATCTGCAAACTGTGCAGGAGGGAAATGAAATGGAAGACAATGAAGGGGAGATGGTGATGATCTATGGGAAAAAAGAATAATAAGTATGTGGAGTGACAGGAGTGAGAGGAAAAGTGAAGCTAGAGGAGGAGACAGAGGGAAAATTGATAGGAGGGGACTCGGTTCCGGTGAAGCCATTGTTTTTTGGTGGTAAAGTGGGAGAAATTAACATTTTTAATCCAAAGAAGTCCTCTCACTGGGCAGATTTCTATTTCTCCAGATTTCTATGTTTGCTACAGTCTCTTTTTAAGTGATTGGAATCCTTCAGTGCGGCAATGCTGCAGGCTGTAGCCTTAGAGGGCCCCACGAGTCTGGATACCTTCTCCATGAATTCCGCTGAACAGGGCTGTTGCTGTGGAGAAATTCCAACCAGGAGAAATCTGATCCTTTACCCCAGCAGCAATTCATCTTGGGTGGATCGGCTTGGCAGGATTGTCACGGCCCTACAGAGGTCTAGAAGTTGAAAATGTTTCTAAGTCCCAGGTTTTCAGGGGTGGTAGGAGAAGTCCAACTAGACACAGCTAAAGGTTGTAGGACCTCAGGAACGGCACTTGCGGGTTAGGCCACACTCCAGCAGAGGCCAATAGCATGGTCCAGGGCAGGCCCAGTTGGTACAGGTCAGCTGGGCAGTTGTAGCTTGTTGTGTCCCTGTAGCTTTAACAGAAGCTCAGCCTTCTGACCTATGGAGTCCTAGGTAAAGGAGGGAGTACATCCCACCCTTCTCGGCTCCTCTTACATCACAGACAATAGGTCCAGTACTCTTCTGTTCTTACTCAGGGCTAGTAGAGCTCTAAAGAGGGTTTCATGGAATGCCACATTTATGTCTGCCACTTGCTTGATGATGGTGGTGACTCCTGCTCCCTCCCTCACCAATGAGACAAAGGTTCCAAAGGGTACTCCTCTCCACTTTTGCAGCACTTCCTGTGTGCCCCACTGCGAACAATTCCAGTTCCCCTCACTCCTAAAATCCAAAATGGTGAAACGCATCTCCCTTTGTGCAGTGCATATGTGCCCACTCAGAGGTGTGGCCAAGTTAATGACGACACCCTGCTCTGTGGTTCCTTTAAGCTAGATCTGGGGCAGCTCCTCTTCTACTTGGACTGGTGCCTGTCTAACTCAGAGAACAAAAGAAGGGACCTGTCAAGGCGTCTTCTGATATCAGCTTTGATAGGAGAGGCCCCTTGTAAGTAATTTAAGTTCATGGGCACAGCTCAAATGGTCATCCTGCCAAAGGAACAAAAACACCTCCTCACATCCAAACCTTTGTTTCTCCTCTGGAAGCAGTTTTCACACATCATTCAGGGCCATTTGGCTAGAGGACTGGAGCTGGAGTGTAATGACAATGAGCCTCCATATGCGTTATTCAGCGAAAAGGTAACTTTCTAATGTTACTTTTCCTTAATATTGATTAAAAATCTGAGTTTACCATAAAGTTGGACTTTTAATAAATATTACAAAAAGTTGCTGAATTACATTTCTAGCTAGTTCCTACCATGAGATAGCAGAAATCACATTTAATATTTCTTCCCACTGTTTCTATATGAGCCAGCCAGCCTTCCCACAGTGAAAATAGCTTTTGGATGCTATTCACTGTAAGGACATGTGTACATAACATTTCTACATGTCCTACTTTTAAACACGATGAATAAAAGGGGCTACAAGGCCTACTTAGGGGTGACGTATTAAAATTTAAAAAGGAGGATTTAACTTGTAAAGAGGGTTTATCTTCTAAGGCCGAATTACAGTTTTTACTTTACACTGCTACAATCAGACTACAATGGTAGACCTGAAGCCATGTTTGCACTGCAACTGTATTGAATGGCTCAATAGGTGCTGCAGTCCACTAGTGTCATTTAACTTAAAGTCCATGGGTACACTTTGTACCATATACTATGGATTTATAGGCAAGTTAAATATGCCAATTAGGAGTACACCAATTCAACTATGCTTAAAGGGGAAGCACATGCACTTTACTACTGGTTAGCAGGGGTAAAGTGCACAGAGTCCTACAGCCAGCAAGAACAGATAGGGCAAAAATCTGTGGGTACACTACATCAAAGATGGTAATTTCCTACAGTGCTCCCTATACACATGCCTCTGACTCTGCCCCACGGATCCAAGTCTTCCCCCACGTTCAACTACCCACTATTGCGTGCAAGAGTACCATTCTCATATTGTTTTCTTTTACACTTCAACCACTGGAGGTAAACTGCTATATTGTTATTTAAAAATAATTATCTTGTAACACTTTCGGAACATATTTGGTTTCATTGTTGCTAATTGGTCTTTTTCAGTGACAGATCCCAAGCATCCACTTGCAATCTTATTACATTTGCACATTTTACAGAATTTGTCTTGGGGTTTCACATCAACAAGGGTTGAGGGAAGATAAACCACATTAATATAACCACAAAAAGATCAGATTTTACACCCAGGCCAGAGGTACCTTGTCAAGCAGAAGAACTACTTGGGAGTTAGAATAGCTTGCATTTCTCAGTTGAGGGCTGATAAGAACGCCTTAATCCAGGCTAAAGTTATTTACTACTTTTAAATAATTAAGGAGCAAGATTAGCCAGGACAATTGTTTTCTAGGTTGAATGCCTTTATTAATTAGACCAGTGTGCTCAGCCAGCACCATAACAGTATCCCAAACTTTCTGCAATAGCTTAGCCAGTTGTTCTCTCTTGAAGGAGAGAGCAATTTATGAGAACAATAATCATGACCATTGCCTGAAGAGATCAAATCTGTACCCATTCTCTGGAGTATGTACTTGCCCCTAGTGGGACTTGATTTCTACCACCTTAAAATAGGAAACCATGTTTGCAATATCTAACACTAAGGGGGTCATTATGATGTCGGGCGGATCGCCACCGCCCGACCGGCGGTGGCGATCCGCCTGACATCTTACCCCGCCTGCCCTCCATTTATCCCCCGCCATATTACAATGGTGGGGGGACAGCAAAGCAATTCCCGCATGCCCGAGTTCCGCCCGGCAGGCAATCGGAACGATTGCCTGCCTGCGGAAATGCGGTGGACGGTCTTTCCGTCCGCCGCATTTCCGCAGGCAGGCAATCGTTCTGATTGCCTGCCGGGCGGAACTCGGGCCTAATATGGTGGCGGTGTCTGGAAGACACCGCCATCCATATTAGGATGCCTGGCGGTGAAGGCCTTTCCATGGTGGCATCGCCGCCATGGAAAGGCATGCAGGAATTGCTTTGGGGGCCCATTGTGGGCCCCCAGGGGGGTGGGGGAGTGGGTGGCTGCACTTGGGGGGTACCTATAGTACCCCCCTACATTGGCATGCACAAGGTGGCAGGCACCGCGCGGTGCCTGTCACGTTGTGCATGCCAATGCACTGCATGCAATTTTTACATTGCAGCGGGTGCTGCTGACAGCACCGCCCGCCGCAATGTAAACAATGCGGGATGCGACCGCCACGGTGGCAGTCGCATCCTAATAGGCACAGTGGAACCGCTGCACCTCTGGCGGTCGGTCCCGTTTACCGTTACGGTGTCCGCCCGCCATCATAATGGGCCCATAAGACTGGATGACCTATGCTTGGTGCCTGCTCTTCATAAATTAGCAATGAGGATTGCCAGAAAAATTGTGGGAACAAGGTGTAGTCTCCCCTCTTCTAAAAAAGAAAACTGGAAATACAGTGACACCAAGAACTACTAGCCCTGACTTGTAGATAAACCAGTGAAGAATTTCTTAGAAAACATGATCATACTTCAACTCATTCCATCTGGGCTCATGCACAGGGCAGGGTATCAAGTCAGTGCTGATCCTAGCACTGGATGAAGCCAAGGCCATCATGGATGATGGGCATACAGCACGATTAATCTTGCTAGATCGCTCAACCGCAATTTACATGTTAGAACCCAGCATGCTGAAATAACGCCTGTCTGAGACAGGTATTAGCAGAGTTGTTCTGAGGTGGTTCCTATCTTTTATAGTGGGGCACCCTCAAACTTACTTTTATGTCAATTGCATTCTGCAAAAAACTTACCCCATTTTGGGGACCCTGAAATTACTCAACATATGGATAACATGTCAGATTTAACATATGGCGAAATCTAGTTGCCTCATCAATAACAAAAGGGCAGGTTTGCTTCAAAATATAAATTTTTAAGCGATAGCGCAGGGCCCTGGAAAAGTGGGGAAGCTAGAGAACAATGCTCCATCTGGTTGATAATCAAGAAGAGAGCCTTGCCTTGACTCTAGCTGCATAAATTTGCTAATGATTTCCCTCATTTCCATGCTACAAGCATCATAGTCTCAAGACAAGAAAAAGCAGCAACGCGATAGTCTCAAGACAAGAAATATCTGCAAGATTGAAAGAATAGATATGAGAATGTAGAACTTGTGAACTGTTGGCTCCTTCGTGTTTGGATTTAACATTGCCCATTTTGGTTGTTGTAATACCTTCTCCAAGTGATACTTCAACGTCCATGTACAAGTGCCTCTCTGCCCTCCTATAGTGAAGTGGCTCTTTATATTCCTACAATTACCTCTTTTGGCCTCTTCTCATTGCTATTCCCTATATAAAAACGCTTGTACTTCATCCTGTTACCTGATACTTAATATTGATGTATTATTGTAAAACATACCAGTCGCTTGTAATATGCATGTTAGGTCATATTGGTTTCAATAAATACATGCAATATGGCTGGTTAAAAAAGAGATACTTTTTGTGGCATGCATTCATTTAAATGAGCATATGTGTTTTATTAACCTTTTATATCTGCAAAGTACATTAAAATGTTTGATGCTTTTATTCAATACTGTAGCTAATTTTAATTAAAATGTAAGTCTCATTTAATACGAGGAATTTGACCAGGAAAATAAGCCACTACTGCTTAGAAGAATGTATCTCTAATATGTGTGTGTTCTGCAATTTAGATTCTGCAGGTTTTAAAATATGCTTTTATAGGGTAAGAATATGTTTGCCAGCCATATGTTTGTAAAACTGCACAGAGAGTGGCAGTCTAGGCTCCATATTTAGTACTTTTGTTTACACTGTAGAGAATGAAGAGAGGAAGGTTCCCTTACATGTATTTTAGAAGTAGCTTGGGAATAGGGTTCACGTTGTTTTTTTATTATTCAAAAATCCTAAAAATAGGTTTAGAGGGATTTGTTATGAAGTGTAGGCTGATGTGTACACATAGCAGCACCAAACATACCAATGTGAACAATATCACCACCAATAATTTTAAATATTACTGTGCCATGATTTTACATAAAAAGGGCAAAAAGATTATTTGACCTATACTATCTAATGTACAAGAATGTAATTAATCATTGCCATCTCCACTTTAGAGAGCTTGCTGTGCACCCATCAGGCATTAGTATTACAGAAGGTAATGTTCTTTCAGTTCTGTAATTCCAAGTGTACCAAGCACTGTGAGTGTGCCTTAATCATATGGTTACTCTCTTGGGAAGCCCAGTTTATAAATACTGATGGATGTTATAGAAACGGTCTCCAAGGAGTATGGGAAAATTGACAAATTACTACAAACGCACAATGAAGCCGTTTCACAGTCAGATGTAGTCAAAGATTTCAACTACATGAAGAGGGGGGGATGCCCCCCAACCAAGGCATCACCTGAATGGCCTGATATATATATATATATATATTGTTGGTGAACCAGCACCTTTCTATAGTGTCGTGTAAATAAAGAGTGACAGAACTCTTTTGGTTCCTGATGGACTCCGCAGGCCTGTGATGTAGGCATTAGAGGGTAATGAAGTGAATGCAGGTTTAGACCGTTGAGTTCTTGCTTACACGCTGAAGAATAAAGACGTGCATAACTACTCTCCGTGACTGGCGTAGTCACTAGTGAGTGCCCGGGATGGGTAGGACGCTACAAATGGCGACGAGTAGAAGCTAAGTAACCCGTACATCGACAGTGTTCTCCCAGACAGTTTGCCGTGGTCCAGCAAACTGCTCGTGCATGGCATGTGTACCGCAGTTGCAGTGCAGAATCGATGCTGGCACCTGTGGAATCTTAGTGCAACGTCAGCCTGTGCAAACCTTTCAAGGTTAAATAAAGCATCATTGAAAATCTACACATTGGTGGCTGAGAATCAAACTAAAAGGCCCCAAACAGAGGTACTGCACTACTACGCAAATGAATGATATATGTCATACAGAGTGATAACGCTAAAGGCGGATGCAACCAGGTTTTAAAAGACATCATATGGCGATAATCCAGCGCAAGTTGAGCTGTAATCTGATGTGCTCTGAAGCAGAGATTAGCCAGGTGTTTACAAAGAGACATTTAAGTGCAAAGCAAATTGAAGATCATAATGTTATCTGCTTATCAAGTTATTCAAATGAGAAAAAGATTTGTCTACTTACCAAAACAACTCAAGAGAGTCACCATACCAATGCCTGCTGTGAAGTAGCCCCAGATGCCAGACTGGGCTTGTGCTTGCACAGCTGTCCATAAATGAAGTGGCCCACCATCAAAGCTGCCGTATAAGGGCTCAGAACAACTCTGCAGATATCCATCGAGCTAATAAGCCCAAATGGAGACCAAGAGCGAGGTCAAAGTTCCCACAGCTGTCAAGGTTGACCCTGAAGTCAGCAAGTCACAAAGATCTAGAGATGGTTTGCGTGAGCCAGCTCCCCAAGAAGCGTTAGAGAGACTATTGCTGTCCACCACTGGTTATACTGTTGCTGCTTTCTTAAAACCGCCATCATCATTTGATATTGCCAAAAAACACAATATTGCCAATGGATGGACTGCCTGGATACAGAGTTTTGAGGATTTCATAGATACAATAGATGAAACAGATGACAAAAAGATTATCAAGTATCTGAAGAACATGGCTGGTGAAGGAGTAAAGGAAGCCATAAAAAAGATCCCACATGATGATGAAGTAACGTACAATGAAATCAAAGCAGCCTTGAATGTCAAGTTCAGTCCAGTGCCAAATATAGATTATGAGTGATACAACTTCAGTCAGAACGCCAGAGAGTAGGTGAAACCGTCAATGCATTTGTTGAGAGACTGGATCTCCTCATAAAGCACTTCAGAGTTATAAATGGATGTCTGTCAGATTCCTTTCGACGACGAATGCTAAACGAAACTCTGAGGTTAGAGCAAGTCTTACTGCTGCCCGAGCTGAGGAGCGTGCTAATCGAAAACGGTTGACATGGAGCCTGGAGGTGCCCAGAGTCCGTCAGTCATGAACATGAAAAGTAGGCCAAAGCCTAAAGCTGAGGGACAAAAAGCGATGTCTCCACAGAAAAAGAAAATGTGTTTCAGATGTGCATTGTCATTTGCACATGATGGTGGATGTCCCGCCATTGGACAGATTTGCAATGACTTTGGCAAAGCGAACCATTTTGTGATGGTGTACAAGGCAAAAGGAAAAGTGAGTGCATCACAGCATGAAGGCAAAATGGCCGTCCGAGCGCTGGATGACCGAAATTCGACTCACTCCCACAAGGCCACATCAACGAAGGTAAATTGAAGCCAAACGAAGTCGATCGCCATCTAAATCATTGTCAAAGAGTTCCCCAGTGTCAGATTCCATCAATGAATCAATCAATCAGGATTTATAAAGTGCGGCTAATCATCTGATAGGGTTCCCAGGTGCTTGCAGGTCCCAGAGGCTTATTAGAACAGCCAGGTCTTGAGGGCCATTCAGAATTCCAGAACTGAGGTGATTGTCCGAAGGTGCGTGGGGAGGCTGTTCCAGGTCTTTGCTGCGATGGGTGGGCAGTCAAAATATCGAATTTTAAATATTGACCTACACTAATTTCGAGTTTTTAATATCGTAGGGAGAGAATATCGAAGTCAAGAATATCGTTGACCAGAGTATCGACTTTAAGGTAAGTAATACCGATTTTTTAATATCGAAGTAAGTAATATCGAAGTCATTAATATCGTTAGCAAAAATATAGTTGTAAATAATATCGATTTTTTTTTTTAGTGTTATGTATTTTATATGTATGTTTAACATGTTTTTTAATTATTTTTAAATATATGTATTAAGGGGCTCATTACAATACCCGGCGTAAAAAAATCCGCCAGGCATGGAAGCGGCAAAAATCCGCCCGCACACACCGCCTGAACACCGACCACGCCATTATGAGTACACAAACCGAAAACCGCCATCGGCGGAAAAATCACACAAAATACCGCCCGCCATCGTCCGAGTCGGAGTCAAACCGCCCGCCACGGACGGAAACACGCACGACAACACAAAACCGCCCGCCCACACGGCCGACACACCGCACGTGAAATTACGATCGCACCGCCATGAGCGCGGAAAAACAACAAATATACCGCCCGCCAGCGCAAACAACGCCGATGAGAATCGACACGGCAGAAGCCATGGCGCCCACGTACCTGCACAGAAACCATCCGCACACAAAACCAATAGCACACAACATGGCCAACAAGTCCACACAGCAAGGCACACACAAATACACAAGCACAGTACACATCCCGAAAACACCCCCGGACAAACAAAAAATACAAAGGCCAGAACCCCAGACACAACACACCTGAAAACAACAGACCATGAGGACACACCCACATAGGTGAGTACA
This sequence comes from Calotriton arnoldi, assembly GCA_963921515.1. Classification (NCBI taxonomy): domain Eukaryota; kingdom Metazoa; phylum Chordata; class Amphibia; order Caudata; family Salamandridae; genus Calotriton; species Calotriton arnoldi. Next base: position 101,027 of record CAWUFW010021090.1, on the reverse strand, counting down.
AAAGCAGCACTCCCACAGACCACAACCCCTTGCTACATTGCAAACCAGAGAGGAGAGGAGAGGACACAGTGACACAGCAAGGACAGCAGCACACCACAGAAACGCACACATCACAACCACCACCACCACCACCAAACACCGGCACCACAAACCCCTGCACATTACACAACACACACCGCACCAGCACCACAAACACCATGGCACCACAAAGGATGCCCAAGTTCACGCCCATGGAGCTGACGGTCATGGTCGACGAGATCATCAAGGTGTACCCACAAATCTATGGGAACATGGTCCAGCACACACCACTAGCCACCAGAAACAGAATGTGGACCCGGATCGTAGACCAGGTCAATGCAGTCGGGACCCTGCCCAGGAACAGAACCGAGATAAACAAACGTTGGAATGACGTAAAGAGCCTGGTCAAGAAGAAGGAGGGCAAAAACAGAGAGCTGGCTGCCGTCACTGGCGGAGGGAATCCCGCGCTCTTTAAGACCTTCAAAGCGTGGGAGGAGAAGGTGCGAGTCGTAATCCATCCGGAGATCCTCGCCGGATTAGCAGGGGGAGTGGAGGCTGGTAAGTACAAACTAATGTATACCAGCACACCGCTATGTACTCACATGCGCAACTACCATGCCACAGCTCCCAGGGACAAACACCCCCATGTCCAGCACACAATACACAACACATCACACACACATGCAACAGACACTACCACACACAGCCCAAACCGAACAACTGTAAGATGCGTGGGGACATGTGTACACTAAGCCAGCCACGTAACCACCAACAGGTCCCCAAATATGCCAGAAGCGCCACAACGAGCACCCACCACACCCATGTGTCCGCCACAGCTGCACTAACCGACAAGTAACAGGTAAGTGGCAGGAACACAAAGTGCAGTGGGTGGGAGGGTGGACAGCCCAAGTACAACACACACCAGGCCCCAGTCCCACAGCACAGCAAGGAGGAGCATCCCCCACACCCCACAGCCACGTGTCAGCCACCGCAGTGCACAACGACAGCCGAAAGGCAGACATCACGGTCCACAGCAATCGGTGTCAGTGGGTGTACAGCCACCCCCACGACCCACTACACCCCCCCACCCCCACAGACCTGCAACATGGAGCACCCCCGCTTAGAGCCATGTGGCATCCAGTACAGTGCACGCACGAACAACTTGCAGGTGGGAAACTGGACAGGGCTGGATTACTGGAGGCATGAGGACCATAACACCACCAACACATGGGACATGTCACGTAGCACACGGACACGCAGCACCGCCCACCGTCACGAACAAGTGAACAATGTGCACACGGACATGAACAGCAGACTCACACCCCACATGACCCATCACAGACATAGCAACACCCAAGGAGCCACGTCTGCATGCACAAGCCACACTGAATATAGTCCCACACGGCAGCCACTGTGCAACTCATCACACACAACCGAAACACCATTGAAGTCCTGTCCATGTAGCCCCCACTGCCTGTCAACCCCACACCCCACAACTACGCCTATGTAAGACAAACAACACTAGACGCAACAGAGCGGAACAACAGAAATGCACACGAACACCACTGAACCCATCAAACTCACAGACACACCATGCACATACAACATACCATCCATCCCATCCGTCAGCCCCAGTCACATGAAAGGCATGTCATCCGCACAGCTGCCACACATACAGCAGTCACGCTAAGTCACATGCCCATGACCAACCATGTGCCAGAAGTCAATTAAGCGCACGACACACTGTGAGCAACAACACACAACATGGGCCACACCCCCCGAGCACTGCAGTGATGCACATGGCACAGGGCAGCACGCACACCAAGGAGATGGGACAACTGCAATACGTTGGCTGGCACACAACTATCACTCACTCATAACGATGCGTCCAATGCCATGTCCAGTAACCACAACAGACAGCAAAGATGCAGGGCATGTCAGGCATGCACACACCTCAGACCATGCACTGTCATGCTGCCACAACACATGTCACGTTCGGCACCCATGGCTCACAGCATGTACCCCAAAAGCATATCCCCTCCCAAATGCGAATCTGGGGCATGGCCCCCATGTTGCCATATGCGTTCCTAAGCGTTCCATTTGAACCCCAAAAGCATATTCCATCCCAAATGCGAATCTGGGGCATGGCCCCCATGTTGCCATATGCGTTCCTAAGCGTTCCATTTGAACCCCAAAAGCATATTCCATCCCAAATGCGAATCTGGGGCATGGCCCCCATGTTGCCATATGCGTTCCTAAGCGTTCCATTTGAACCCCAAAAGCATATCCCCTCCCAAATGCGAATCTGGGGCATGGCCCCCATGTTGCCATATGCATTCCTAAGCGTTCCATTTGAACCCCAAAAGCATATCCCTCCCAAATGCGAATCTGGGGCATGGCCCCCATGTTGCCATATGCGTTCCTAAGCGTTCCATTTGAACCCCAAAAGCAAAGTACAAACCAGACCCAGGATGGGCCAGGAGCCCGCATACACCAGAGTCACAATGAGTAGGGGCAAAGCAACACACCCATCGGCATGGCCAATCCGTCCCATGCCACATGTGCACAGCACACAGTCCCATTGCCTAGCACACACAACTACAGATGCCACAGCCACACACTCACCTCCGGGAAACCCATGTACGAGATTGCACGAACTGCCAATGTCAGACGACTAATACATACTTCGCCAGGTGCAACACAATAACAAATCTCATTTTCTCCACAGGTGACGAACTGCTGGACGCTGGGGATGGAGACAGCAGCCAGCACAGCCAGCCTACAAGCCCCCAACGAGGACACACGGATCTGGAGGATCTGTCCACCTCTTCGGACACGGACCACCAAGCTGGCCCATCTGGCGTGGCAGGGCCCAGCCGCTCCCCAGGACCCCTCCTACCCACCAACCCATCATCCAGGGATGCTGAACAGTCCCAGTCCCCTGCTGCCACTGTCGTTGCGGCCACACCCACGGTCATTGCGGCCACTACCACTGCCGCAACCGCCACCATCGCCGCACCGACCACCACCGCCTCCACCACCACCACGTCTTCGCTGGCACCAGCCCCAGCGCAGGTGGTGGCCCGGCCGACTGGATCCACCCTGGGAGCCACAGCGAGGACCGTGGTGAGCAATGTGGCTAGTGGGCAGGGCCGGTGGCAGCAGGACTGGTAGGAGGAGCAGGGTCAGGGAAACGCCAGCCTCCCCTGGGAGCCATGCCCTGCCTCAAATGGCCAGAGTCCTTGGGGCCTATGAAGAGGCCCAAGGACAATGGGCCAGGTCTGCTACTGACACGCGGGAGGTGCTGGGGGTGCTGAGGTCCATGGACGCCCATATGGGCCAATTCGTGTCCCGTATGGACCAACTCGTGGACCTCATGGGCCAGCTGGTGGTGGCGGTGGGGTCACAGGCAAGGCCAGCAACACCACCTCTGCCACCACCTGCTAGGGCGCAGGGTCGGCCAGCAGTGTCCACTTCCCCTGCGTCCACAGCCAGTGAGCACACCTCACCCACCACCAGCAGGTCGCCACCACACACCCCCTCCCAAACGTGGAAGGGGCCGTCCGAAGAGGAAACAGATCTCCCGGGAGGACTTCGCACGCTCCAGTCGCAAGTGAGGCAGCCAGCCAGCCTTCCGCCAGCCTTCCTTGACCAGCCACTGCATTGACTTGCTCTACGATCCCACTCCACACAGCCATCTGGATGGCATGTGTGTGTTGGACTATGGACATAGAACCAGTGGGTACACCCTGATCATCACGCAGCCATGACCGACAGCTCATTGTCACTGCACGCACCACTTTTGTCATCACCTTACACACAATCACATGTCACAGTTTGTAATAAATGCACCTTTTTCACTAACTGCTGTTTGTGCCCTGTGTTTTATTTGTACGGAATACATCGGCCACCTTGGGCGGAAGGGCACCTGATGCGTGGCATGGCAATGGAATCCGGAGGGCCTGTAGGGACCTAGGGGTGGGAGACAGAACAGGAGCACATTCAATGAGTGTGTCACACACCCATCACACAGTACATGTCAACAACTACAAGCAATGTACACACATCGCACAGAGCAATAGGGCACAATGCCACAGTCACCAACAGTGGCATACTACCCTGGCCATGGAGCGTTGACACACTGCACGCAGTGAACATACGGCCACCCTGACACAGCACACACACACCTGCATAGATACAGACACATCATCCGTCGTACATGGACACTCACCGTCAAGTGAAGTAGCGGGCGATGAGCTGCTGGCGCACATTCCCAGCTTCCTCCTCTCCGCTGTCCACCTCACTCGAGCTGTCCTGGTCTGCGGGCTGGGGCCCTGGTTGATCTCCGTCATCCACAATGAGGGGGATCTGCTTCCGAATGGCCAGATTGTGCAGCATGCAGCACGCCACCACTATCTGGCACACCTTCTGTGGGGAGTACGCCAGTGCACCCCTGGTGCGGTCCAGGCACCTGAACCTGGACTTGAGGAGGCCAAAGGTACGCTCGACCACACGTCTGGTCCTCCCATGTGCCTCATTGTATCGATCGTCTGCTGGGGTGCGAGGATTCCTCAATGGACTGAGCAGCCATGCCCCATTCGGATACGCAGAGTCACCTGGGTGTGAGGGACACAGAGAACCGTTGCTATTCCAACTGGACAGGGGACAGCATCGCACAACCAGCACGCTACACCACTCCACATACTCACCGACAATACAGGCACGATCCTGTTGCATATTGGCCATCAGTCGTGGCAAGATGCTGTTGCGCATTATGTGTGCGTCATGTGCCGAGCCTGGAAACTTGGCACACACGTGGGTGATCACCATGTCCGCAAGGCACACCACTTGCACATTCAGGGAGTGCGTTTGCTTCCTGTTGCGGTACAGGTGCTCAGTGGCCTGTGGTGGAACAAGGCCAACATGTGTGCAGTCAATGGCTCCCACGACGTGTGGGATTCTGCCAAGGACATAGAATGCACCCTTCACTGCCGCCAATTCACGAGCCCTGGGGAATCTGATGTACCTGTTTCGGTACAGCATCATGGCTGCCAGTACATCCCTCAGCACCTTGCTGAACATGGGCTGGGACATCCCTCCTCCACTGCCCACTGTGTGCTGGAATGACCCAGTGGCGAAGAAATGCATGGCGGCCATCACCTTAGCCGTGGGGGTGACAGCAGTCGGATACACCCTGCGGGGACGGAGATGGGGCTCTAACATGGCACACAGTCGATGCAGGGTTGGCCTGTCCAGCCGAAACTTCCTGATAACCTCTGTATCGTCCATGTCCGCCAGCAATTGGTATGGGCGGTCAATGTTCGGTCTCCGCCTGGGGTAAATGGCAGAGGACACATGTCAAAGCAACACGGCACATAGCAATTTCGCATACACATCACTGACATGACTGAGCAAGCACATGAGCCACAGCCCAGCTGTCAAGCTGGGACGGCACGGCCACAATACACTTACACAGGTCTCCCAACAATGGCAATGGCAAGTGAGACATACCACTGCCATGTGCATGCACATGGGGATCTAGGCCCCAATGACTTGCGGGGCGTGCTGATGGGGACTGACTGCATATTCGTCAAGCGGCAACGCCACGGCAACATGAGTGTCTGCTGAGCATGGAACTGCTTCCGAGGCTGGATGAGTATGGCACACGACGACGACGATGTGGGCACAGGCTGAGCGGCCAAAACAAGTGGGACCTGTGGCACGAGGGGATATGAGACAGTAGTAGGTGTCAGCACTGCACCCTATGTACAGCACTGTACGGATCACACCTCCTGAAACATTGACAGGTGTCCACATTGACAGCCCCATGCCAAGACGGCTGTGTGCTTGCAGTCACACGTCACAGGTGAGTGGTTACATTGCACGTGCCAGGTGGCAGATGTACATAGTGGGAGCTGGCATGTGTGTGCATGTGTCTCCTGTTCAGGATCCACCAGATGGGCGCTGACTCTGTACTGAGCATTGGACACAGCATGTTCCGTGGAAGGCTTGTGTGTGTGGGATGGTGGCACTGGATGTGCCTCCGTTGGGTGGGGGGCCATGCACAGGGCGGGTACGTCGATGATTGCGCATTGTTGGTCACGGTGGGTGCACCAACTAAGATGTGTTGCCCTGTGTTCAATTCCTATGTCCGCATGATGATGGACTGTGGATGTGGGCAGACTACACATTGGTCGATGTGCTGTCTATATGCATGTGCCTTCACACCAGGCACAGCTGCCCCTGCACATGTGACCCCTGCTGGACTCGCTGCTGGGTCTGTGGAGCTGATGCACCTTCTGCGCGTGGGGCGGACAGCTCTCCTCACTTCCCTCATTGCGCATGTCATGTCTTTGCCGCAGGTGACATGGATCATGGAGGGCCCACATGTACGCGTGGGTAGGCTACACATGATTGTTCACTGGTCGCCACCCCCAGTCAGTGTTTCGAATGGGAAGGTTGTCGTGCTGGTGGTATGTTCGATGTGGCGGATGGGCGGGCCTAGGTGTTGGGCTTACATTCCGGACATGGGGGGGTAGTTGGATTGGCGACTAGTTGCAGTACACACGGGACACGTCTCTTCCTTTCCACATCTGGGTCATCCCTTGTACTAACTGACAGTGATACAGTCATCTTCGCCCCAGCCCTCATGTCCTCCCCTCGCCCCCCAATATGCATGCTCACCTGCGAGGCTAGCGCTTGCACAGGCAGCCCCAAGCTCGCACCAGAGAGGGCAAGGAGTGTATGTGTGGGTCCAGTTGCACGAGTGGGCTGTCTCAGGGTATGATGTGTGGCGGGACGCCGTCCACCTGCGTGGTGCCCCAAATGGAGACCCGGCCTGCATGGACTATGCATCACAGTCTTCGCCTTCCGGATCCGCCACCTGCGACACCCAGTGGCTGTGGCTGCCCTTGCGGCCAGGCCGCGTCCGTCTGTGGCTGATGGCCCACACATTCACTCTTTGGCCTCTCTGGGGAGGGCTCGGGGGTGGTGGCGCACGCGCTTGCACTTAGTCGCAATGGCATGTGGCGTGGTTGGTATGATGGGCAATGGATGGGATGGTGCGAGCCACCTCCCGTGACGTCAGTGCTGCTCGTGCTGTGGTGCGTCCCCCTACACTTCCATTTGACTTTTTGCCATGCTAGACGTTGAGGTTCTATTGCCTGCGTGATATGACCAGGAGGAGCGCGAGGAGACCTGTCACACACCATGCTCCACTGCCATCCCGTGCCCTGTATCGCCTGTGCGGATTGACTATGTTGGGGTTACACCTGGTCGACTGGGGCTGTGTGTGCCTTGTCAAGGGGCATGGCGGGCGCACAACAGGATCCAGCTTGTCCACAGAGGGTGGGCTGAGGTGCGCCTGGTACCGCTTTGTACGTGTGCCCGGCTGCTGTGCACACACGTGTTCACTCCCCCGACAGGTGTCCTCTCACAATGCCCAGGGAAGCGGTGGTGTACTGTTCATGACCCCTCCCAACACGGCGTGCTCCAACTTGGCATGTGCGCATCTACCCGTCGCACCCACCCACCTGAGCACTGCGTCCATACGACTTCACACGACACATGTGTGTCTTCCACAGTAGTGCTACTCATTTGCGTTGACATCCAATACCAGTGGACTACATGGTCATGTCACGACTGCCGTGTACTTCACATACTCTCATCCTCTCTCATTCGTACTTGTGAAATGAGTCAGCGGAGACAGTTTTGGTTTCAGACATTATATTGAGTCTTCTGTCCTCTGTGATGCAGTATAGTGGACACTACTGGCAGCGGAATACATGTTGAGGATATACTGAGCATGATTACAAATGGGATAGGGTGTGGGGTTACATCTGCTTGGCCAAGGCTGTGCTAATGTACATTTACGTATAGCTGCGGAGCTGCGGACTTTGACACAGACGGTATACATGTAGCCTACCAGACCGCTCGGCATCATGGGCACAGTCCATCTCAGTTCCATGTGACAGGTTTGCTGCGGTTGTTCCTCATGCACGCGTGCATGTGAGATGACATCAGGGCATGTGCTTGCGTGCATGCAGCGGCGTGCTACTTGTTGTTGCACTGTGGTGGTTACTGGACATGTCACAGTCACTGGGGTCGTGTTGTTGTTGTATGCACTTGTCGTCCATGCAAAGGTCCTGGTATGGGATTCCCGGGGCGGGGGTGGGAGGGGTGCAGCACCCACAGACTCCAGGCGACCTATTCATGTCCACTGAGCGGTGTGTGTGTCCATGTGCGCTGGATCCATGTCGTGTCCTGGTTGTTCGTGCAGTTCCGTCCATGTGGGTGCGATACACAGAGCCCATGCCACTGCCTCCCACGATGCATGCGGTGTTCCTGGATGTGATGGGGAACAGTGTGCATGTCCCGGTCATATCCGATGTCATGGCGATGTCGTTGATGGTGTGGTTACAGTTGCCGGTCGTTTGGTATGGCTGTTGTGGTGGTGACTGGCCAGTCCGTGCGGAAGCTGAGCATGGGTGCGGGGTTGGACTTCATAGGTCACTCGGGGAACCTGCGTTGTGGTCCGACGTATTTACAGGTTGTCAGGTATGCGATGCCGTCCAGCAGGGCTTCCATGTCATTGGTGGTGTACATGTTTGCCAGCCAATGAAGCGGATGGTGGCTGTCAAGGTGTTGTTCGTAGGTTGTCCCTTGGAGGACCATGATGGGGCATGCTGGGTGACATTCGATGTAGCTGTTCTCGATGATCCGTCGTGTGGAGGCACAGTGGTTCCATTTCAGTGCGCGTGCGATGTTGGCCACATACGCCATGCCCCCATAGGCAGAGCAGGCCCTGTCGTGTGCGTCCAGAGGGAGGAGTAGTGGTAGCAGGTCCGCCTTCAGACATGCCGGGTTGGAGAGGCATATCTCGACGGGATGCTGGTAGGGACACCTCCGACAGTAGAAGACGGGCATGACGCAGCTGAACAATGTGATGCGGTAAGTCAGTCGGTAACTTACGTTCAGCAGGGACAGGAGATCGCATCCCAATGTATGTATCGTGTTGGTTTGGTACAGCTTGAGCTGTTCGGCGTAGTTGGGTAGGTGTGTTGCGGTTGCCATTTCGCAGCGGTTCGTAGAGGTGGCGTGCTCCGGCTGTGTGTGCAGTCTGCAATGTGCACGCTCCGGGCTTGCTGTGAGCTCTGTGTAGTCGTGGGGAGACAGGACTTGTGTTCTGTTGGCTTGTTTGGAGGACACGGGCCCTCTTCCCACATGCTTCTCAGACAGTTCAAGGTCGGTGCTGTGTGACTCCTTCCAATTAACTTGCATGTGGCCGACATGGGGGAGTGTTTTCTTCTTTCTTCCCCGTCCGTTGTGTGCTTCTGTGATATGCGCTATCTGCCGTGTGGTCGGTCTCCTCGGCATGCCTGTGTTGGTCTATTCTTGGACAATGGCTGTATTCACCGGCTTCTGTCGTAGGGCTGTGGTTTCGGTGTTGGAATGGAAGGTCATTCAGTGCTGTCTGCTCTCCCTTGTGTGGGCGGCAGGCTGCCTTTCCGCTCTGCGTTGGGCCTTGTGTGTGGATGTAATTCTTGGGCCACCTGTTGTCGGTCACCGGGCTCTTTGGTGTTCCGTTTCATGTGTCTTGTTCATATGTGCAGGGTGGTATGGGTTTTTCAGTGTGGTACTGGCGTTCCTCTTCCCGAAGGGGCCCTGCTTCTCCTAGTTGGTGTTGCCGCCGCTGTGTGCTTCGCCATGTTTGTTACACTGGGGTGTGTCCTGCTGTTGCGTGTCTTCACTGACATGTGTGCGTCGGTTGTGTGGCGTTGGGTGTTGTCCGTGAATTGGGCGTTGGGGACATGTCTGTGGCCGGCCTGTCACGTGTCATGTGCGTTCGGGGTGGGGCTGGTGTGTGTGCTGCTTGGTTGTGTCCCTGTCCCTGTGTGCGACGCATGCATGGCGCTGCGGTTGGCCTCTGCGTTGTGCGCATGTGTGGCGGCGTCATCGGCGCTTTGGGGCCGTGACGGGGTGGTTGGTTCCTAGTCCCAGGTGGTGTGTACACATGTGTTCTGCGATGTTAGGATTTGGCCTGTGTGTCATATGTGGATGCAATGGTGGATGTGTAGTGTGCACGCGCTGGTGGGGGGTTGTCCGCTTTTTCCGCCCTTGCACTGTGTGCGCTGTTTGCGTGCACTTGTTGTGTGTGTGCCTACCTGCGTCTCCGCGGTACGTTGCGTCCTTGGTGGTGCATCAGCAGAAGCATGGGAAGGGCCTGCAGTGCTGGATTCATGCCCGGGGTGCCGCTTCTTCGTTGTCCGTGCTCTGCGTCCGTGTTTCCGCCTCTCTTTCACGTGCGGTGTCTGTTTGCCGTGGGAGCCGTTTGTTTGCGGCATCGTAATTTATGCGCCGGGCGGGACGTGTTTCGTCGGACGGTGTGTGTCAGTTGGGCTGCGCCGCTACGTGTGCGGGCGCACTTTGATGGCGGACGGTGTTGCTGGCTTGCCGGCGTTGTTTGGCCTGCTTTTCGCATCGTAATTGGGCGGGCGTGTGGACTGCTGCGTGCCGGCGGTAACTGGTGGTTTTTGCATCCGCCAACACGGCGGTTGTGCTTCCGCCCGCCATCGTAATGGGCCCCTAAATGTTTAGAAAATAGTAATTTTTTTTAAAGGAAACTTTGCGTTTTAGTATCAGAGCGGGTTGTGGGTTTATAGGGGAATAGGGTGGGCAGTAATTTAATTATAATTAATTAATTAATATGTTTTTATTTATTGTTATTCATTGTTAATTTATTGTTAATTAATTATTAATTGGTAATACATTTATATTAATTGGTTAATTTATAATTATATTAATTATAATAAATGTATTATTAATTTTTATTTATTGTTATTGATAATTAATTTATTGTAAATTAATTATTAATTGGTAATTCATTTTAATTCATTGATTAATTGGTAATTAAATTAATTATTTAAATTTGTAATGTGTAATTTGATTTTCTCCGTTATCTAATATTTTGTAAATTTTTAGCTAATGTACTGTAAAATTATTTTTAAAAAGATTTAAAATAATTTTTATATTTTTTAATTTGTTACATATATTTATTGAATATTTATTTATATTATTCTTTTATGTGTATAGGTGTATTTATAATTTATACAAAATAAATTAAACAATTTATAAGTTATTAAAATAAATATTAAAACATATTAATAAGTAAGTATATATATATTATATATTATATGTATATGTTTAATGTATTTTCAAATTATATATATTTCTTATAATTTTTAAGCATTTTTAAATATTTTTAACTATGTTTCTTTTAATTATATGTATTATTTACTTTATTTTACAATATTTTTTTACCTTAAATTAAAAACGATATTTTTAACAACGATATTTTTGACATCAATATTTTTTTTTCGATATTTTTGTACTTACCTTAACCCCTTCGAATGTTAAGGTGTGGGTTTGGTAGGTTTCTCTTGATGGCCGCCGAGCCCAGGGCCAAAAACTCATGGGACCCCCCTTGCAAAACCAGGTTGGTTTGTGATAGGTAATTTTGATGTCGCCTCAATAGGTTTTGGGCCCTTGCCTGTCGCGGGTCCTTGACCCACCCACCCAAGTGAGGTACCATTTTTATCGGTAGACCTGGGGGAACGCTGGGTGGGAGGAAATTTGTGGATCCACGCAGATTCCAGAACTTTCCCACACAGAAATTTGAGAAAAAGGTGATTTTTTTCAGCAAAATTTGAGGTTTGCAGGGGATTCTGGGTAGGAGAATGTTGGAGGAGCCACGCAAGCCATACCTCTCTGGACTCCCCCGGGTGTCTAGTTTCCAGAAATGTGTGGGTTTGGTAGGTTTCCCTAGACGGCCGCTGAGCCCAGTGCCAAAAACTCATGGGACCCCCCTTGCAAAACCAGGTTGGTTTGTGATAGGTAATTTTGATGTCACCTCAATAGGTTTTGGGCCCTTGCCTGTCGCGGGTCCTTGACCCACCCACGCAAGTGAGGTACCATTTTTATCGGGAGACCTGGGGGAACGCTGGGTGGGAGGAAATTTGTGGATCCACGCAGATTCCAGAACTTTCCCACACAGAAATTTGAGAAAAAGGTGATTTTTTCAACAAAATTTGAGGTTTGCAGGGGATTCTGGGTAGGAGAATGTTGGGGGACCCACGCAAGCCATACCTCGCTGGACTCCCCCGGGTGTCTAGTTTCCAGAAATGTGTGGGTTTGGTAGGTTTCCCTAGATGGCCGCCGAGCCCAGGGCCAAAAACTCATGGGACCCCCTTGCAAAACCAGGTTGGTTTGTGATAGGTAATTTTGATGTCCCCTCAATTGATTTTCGGCCCTTCCCTGCCGCGGGTACTTGGCCCACCCATGCAAGTGAGGTACCATTTCTATTGGGATACTTTGAGAAATGCTGGGGGGTTGGAAATTTGGTGTTACTTTCTGCAGCGTGAAAATTTTAGCACAATATTGCAAGGAAAATGTCACAGTCACATTTTGAGGTTTGCAGGACATTGTGGGTAAGATAACTTGTTGGGATCCACAAGAGAGATATCACCATGTACTTCCATGGGTGTTTAGTTCACGACAAAATGTACAGTTGGTAGGTTATTCTTGGATGAAATGTACACCTTGGCAGAGAGACTAAAAAGACAAAGATTACTGCACAGCCATCTATTCCTCAAGCACACACACATACTGGTTGGATTTGGCACGAGGGCGAGTGATGGTTCAGTATATAAAATTTTATTAACAAGAGATTTCACAAAAATGAAATGCACTGTCCATAATTGAAAGGACAAAAAACTGAACCAATGACTCGCAGCTCGTGAGCTGTAAAGCCACGTCAAGGCACCAACCGCTTTACAGGCCATTCACACACCTTTCATACATGATACACACAAGACCATTCACACCACCAGGCACAAAACCAACACATTACAACATTCACAAAAAGGGACAAGGTACACCCTGCTTGACAAAAACAGAAAAGAAAAACTTTTCTACACAACCACCTATTCCTCAAGCACACATACATACTGGTTGGATTTGGCACGAGGGTGAGCGGTGGTTCAGTATATATAGTTGTATTAACCAGAGATTTCACAAAAAAGAAATGCACTGTTAATAATTGAAAGGACGAGAAACTGAACCATTGACTCACAGCTCGTAAGCTGTAAAGCCACAACAAGGCACCAACCTCTTTACAGGCCATTCATATACCTTTCATACGTGTGACACATACAAAACCATTCACACCACCAGCCGCGGGCCCAGCACATTACAACACTCACACCAGCAGACAGCGCCATTCAAGGGCCCATCACTTTCACATGCCCACATTCCTGAAACAGCAACCACACCAGCTCACGGATTGCGTGGAGTGGCGTTTGGATAGCACTGTGTGTAGTGACCAGCAGCTAGTCACTACTCACACACCGCCAGCCAAGCGCCAGTCCACGTACACCGCCAGCCGAGCACCAGTCCAAACACACCGCCAGCCAAGCGCCAGTCCAAACACACCGCCAGCCAAGCGCCAGTCCACGTACACCGCCAGCCGAGCACCAGTCCAAACACACCGCCAGCCAAGCGCCAGTCCAAACACACCGCCAGCCAAGCACCAGTCCAAACACACCGCCAGCCAAGTGCCAGTCCAAACACACCACCAGCCAAGCACCAATCCACGTACACCGCCAGCCAAGCGCCAGCCCACTCACCGCCTGCCAAGCACCAGTCCACGCTCACTGCCAGCCAAGCACCAGTCCATGTACACCGCCAGACAAGCACCCATCCACGCACACTGCCAGCCAAGCGCCAGTCCACTCACCGCCAGCCAAGCGCCAGTCCACGCACATCGTCATAAAAAGTTTTTAAAAAAGAAAGAGAACACAAACCAATTGCAACTAGATACCAAACTATAACTACAAAAACAACAGCAGTAACTAAAGACATCATTCTATTGCCAAACGTGAAACTGAACAACTATATAAAACCATACAGACCAGGCAGTACACTATTAGACTCACGGTTGCTCCCAAAAACTCTTTTTAGTGTGATACAATCTGAAACATGAGGGCACACATAGCCCAGGATTAGCAGGACAATCGGCACAGTGCATACGACTCTCCTTCTGCACACCTCTTCGCAAGCAGACTCTACATCTCTTACAGGGATTATTTGTTTTGGGCGTGGGAGGAATTAAATCAGGAAAGTGGCGATCTTTCAATCTAGCCACATCCTCCACCACTCCAACTCTAGGAACACTTGCCTGTTCCACAACAACAAGGCTGCCTATCACAAACCGCTGAAACTGAACAAAAGTCAACTTTGACTCAGGAGAACACTCCTTGTACACAACAAAAGCATTGAAAGTTGCTAAATTGAAGAGATGGATGGCCAACTTTTTATACCAAATGTAAGCCTTACGAATAGCAGTGTAAGGTTCCAACCTCTGATCTACTCTATCAACACCACCCATGTGCTTATTGTAGTCTAAAATGCACACAGGTTTGCGTACTTCAGCAAACTGACCCCAAACAGCCACAGGTGAAGTACTCTCATCATGGATGGTTGTCAGCATGTACACATCCCTCCTGTCCACAAATTTCACAGCTAGTAGTTCATCACTACGCAAGGAACTGCACTGTCCCCTCTGAAGTTTTTTGGAAACAAGCTCTTTTGGATAACCTTTACGGTTAGAGCGGATTGTGCCACAAGCAAAAGTGTCCACTTTGAACAATTCCTTAAACAATTGCACAGCAGTGTAGAAGTTATCAAGGTACAAATGGTGGCCTCTGTTAAACAGTCCTCTAGCAAGATCCCACACAATTTTCTCTGAAACTCCAAAAGTGGACGGACAACCAGGGGGTCAATAGTGGAATCCCTACCAGTGTACACACGGAAATTAAAAACATATCCGGTCCTACTCTCAGACAACATATACAGCTTAATTCCATAACGTGCCCTCTTGCTAGGGATGTACTGCCTAAAAACCAAACGGCCCTTGAACAGGACCAAAGACTCATCAATAGATATTTCTTTCCCTGGAGTATAGATCTCTGAAAATTGATCTACAAAGTGATCAAGAACAGGCCGAATCTTAAAAAGACGGTCACAGTCAGGGTGATCTTGTGCCAACGCCAAAGTATTATCAACAAAATGCAGCATCCAAAGCAAAAGTAAATACCGATCACGGGTCATAATCGCAGGAAATATGGCCGTTGCCATCAAAGGACTGGTAGACCAATATGAAGCCATGGACGGCTTCCTTATCAAACCCATCAAAAAAGTCAAACCCAAAAACTTCTTCATCTCATCCAGATTTGTGGGAGTCCACCGGGTAGCTCTAGAGTGGGGCTTAAGTGTGGCACTGTGGTCCCTCAAAAACTGTTCAGCATACAAATTAGTCTGCTTAACAATTCAGCCAAAAATACATCATCCATAAACAACTGAAAGAACTGTATAGGCAAAAAAAATTCGTAATCCACTCTACACCCTGCATCCACACTAAAGGCAGGCAACACCGGCTGCACCATGTTTGGATCAACCCAGAGTCCAGCACTTCCAGTAGGAAGCCTTGCAGCCTCAGGCTGCAATACCAATGTCTCTTGCTGCACCATCGGCACATCAGTGACCCCCTCTAAAACAGGCACTTCATCTGCACTGAAAGTACCTTCATCCGCACTGAGAGTATCTTCATCATCCGATGATTCCATGTGGAGAGAAAACTCACTGCCTGAATCTTCCCCTCCCTCCTCTCCCTCAGACGCACTGTCAGTCTCATAATCCTGTTCAGAGGAAGATTCAAGAAGCATACCAACCACCTGCTGAGCAGTCATTCTACGGCTAGCCATAATCCTTACTAATAAAGGTAACTTGTCAAACAAGTCAACAACAAACACTTTATAAAATAAGTAATAGACAAAATGCGTCTTTATCAGAAAGACCTATATACTCCAAAACGATACCACTCACTTGCCAGAAGCAGCTCGACTCACCACCACCTACTCTGCACAGACACAGTAAGGATCAACAATATCCCACTAAAAAGAAAAGAAAAGAAAATTACACATAAGACAATGCAAAACACATCGCAAAGAATTTCATGCTCAAAACACTAACTAAATATGCTGCCATTATGACACCACTTACAAAAAAATTAATTCATGCATGACAATAATACTCATTTGGAGTAAATACAACAAAAATGTTTTTTCTTACCAAAAAAATGCAACTACGCAAAACTGCAGAACAACCACTGCCGAAACCGCAAACAGGAATCAAAAGCTTTACACTAGAATAAAAAGGAGAAATAAAACATTACAATCACATATGCAAATAATGCACTAGTCCACATACTATCCACCAGCCAAGCAAAAGTGGTAGGTGGGCCTAAAAGAATAAGGCCGATCTTCCCCCACAGGGAGCAGAAACAGCCCAAAAATTCACCCTCATAAAGGGGGAGCGACCCTTGCCCAAGGGGTCACTCCCCAACACCAACATTTAAAAAGCCCTGGTGTCTACTGGCTTCTGCCCCCCTAGGGGACAGATGGGCCTGAAAACATATGGCCGATCTGCCCCCAAAGGAGCAGAAACGACCACAATAAATACCCCATAAAGGGGAGCGACCCTTGCCCAAGGGGACGCTCCCAACACAAAAACAATCCCTGGTGGCCTAGTGGGCATACAATAAAATTGTTTATTTGGATCGATCTGCCCTTCCAAGGGGTCAGAAATGGCCCAAATAAATGCCACCCAAAGGGGAGCGACCCTTTCCGAAGGGGCCGCTCCCCAAAAACATATTGCTCCCCCAAGGGGAGCGACCCTTGCCCAAGGGGCCGCTCCCCAACAACACTAAAACAATGCCTGGTGTCTAATGGCTTCTGCCCCCCTTGGGGGCAGATGGGCCTAACTCACAAGGCCTATCTGCCCCCGAGGGGGGGCAGAAACGGCCAAAATAAATGATCCCCAAAGGGAAGCGACCCTTGCCTAAGGGGCCGCTCCCCAAAAACATAATTTAATTTTTTTAAAAATCCCTGTTGGCCTAGTGGGCACAGGGGGCAGACCCACCTAAACAAATTGCTCCCCCAAGGGGAGCGACCCTTGCCCAAGGGGCAGCTCCCCGACACAAAAGGGCATTTACAAAAAAAAACATCCCTGGTGGCCTAGTGGGCACACACCTACTTATTTTTATTTTTTTTATCAGATCTGCCCCCCCAGACCCAACTAAACAAATTGCTCCCCCAAGGGGAGCGACCCTTGCCCAAGGGGCCGCTCCCAGACACACAAAGGGCTTTTACAAAACAAACAAAAAACCCTGGTGGGCCAGTGGGCGCCACAAACCTTTTTAAAAAAAAAATATATCCGATCTGCCCCCCCCCCAAGGGGGGCTGAACCAACTACACATATTTCTCCCCCAAGGGGAGCGACCCTTGCCCAAGGGGCCGCTCCCCAAAACACAAAGGGCATTTAAAAAAAAAAAATCCTTGGTGGCCCAGTGGGGGCACACACACCTTTTTTAAATATTAATTGCAAATGATCTGCCCCCCCCAAGGGGGGCAGACCCAACTGCACATATATCACCCCCAAGGGGAGCGACCCTTGCCCAAGGGGCCGCTCCCCGACACAATTTGGGCATTTAAAAAAAGAAAAAATCCCTGGTGGCCCAGTGGGGGCACACACACCTTTTTTAAATATCAATTGCAAACGATCTGCCCCCCCCCCAAGGGGGGCAGACCCAACTGCACATATATCACCCCCAAGGGGAGCGACCCTTGCCCAAGGGGCCGCTCCCAGACACACAAAGGGCTTTTACAAAACAAAAAAAAACCCTGGTGGCCCAGTGGGCGCCGCAAACCTTTTTTTTTTAAAAATATATCCGATCTGCCCTCCAAGGGGGCAGAACCAACTACACATATTTCTCCCCCAAGGGGAGTGACCCTTGCCCAAGGGGCCGCTCCCCCAAAACACAAAGGGCATTTAAAAAAAACAAATCCCTGGTGGCCCATTGGGGCACACACACCTTTTTAAATATTAATTGCAAATGATCTGCCCCCCAAGGAGAGCAGACCCAACTGCACATATATCACCCCCAAGGAGAGCGACCCTTGCCCAAGGGGCCGCTCCCGACACAATTTGGGCATTTAAAAAAAGAAAAAATCCCTGGTGGCCCAGTGGGGGCACACACACCTTTTTTAAATATCAATTGCAAACGATCTGCCCCCCCCCCCCAAGGGGGGCAGACCCAACTGCACATATATCACCCCCAAGGGGAGCGACCCTTGCCCAAGGGGCCGCTCCCAGACACACAAAGGGCTTTTACAAAACAAAAAAAAACCCTGGTGGCCCAGTGGGCGCCGCAAACCTTTTTTTTTTAAAAATATATCCGATCTGCCCCCCCCAAGGGGGGCAGAACCAACTACACATATTTCTCCCCCAAGGGGAGTGACCCTTGCCCAAGGGGCCGCTCCCCAAAACACAAAGGGCATTTAAAAAAAAACAAATCCCTGGTGGCCCATTGGGGGCACACACACCTTTTTTAAATATTAATTGCAAACGATCTGCCCCCCAAGGGGGCAGACCCAACTGCACATATATCACCCCCAAGGGAGCGACCCTTGCCCAAGGGGCCGCTCCCCGACACAATTTGGGCATTTAAAAAAAAAAATCCCTGGTGGCCCAGTGGGGGCACACACACCTTTTTTAAATATCAATTGCAAACGATCTGCCCCCCCAAGGGGTGCAGACCCAACTGCACATATATCACCCCCAAGGGGAGCGACCCTTGCCCAAGGGGCCGCTCCCCGACACAATTTGGGCATTTAAAAAAAAAAATGAGCATGGCGCGATCGTGCAGCAGGAATGCTTTTTAAAAGACATCGGAGGAAAGGAAAACCCTTTCCTCTGATGCCCTTTAAAATATACCCCCCACCCTCCACGAGGCAAAACTTACCTCTTTCTTTCCCGACGCGATGGAAGCAAATGGCTTCCAGCGCGTCGGGAAACACAAAGGAAACCTCCAATGATATCAGCGTGCCTCGCGCACTGACGTCATTGATGATGTGGAGGGGGGTGGGGGGAGGCAGGGGAAGGGCTTCCCCTGCCTTCCCCGGTGCATACACAAAGATCGGTGTCCCTCGGGGGAGCGCCAGCGCTTCCCCCGTGGGTGGGTGTCACGACGGCTGGGAGCCGTCATGAGCACACGCCCACTGTGTGTCATGACGGCTCCCAGCCATCGTGAGCACCGAAGGGGTTAATGTAGATAGGATGTCGATATTCTTATCTTCGATATTTTTGCTGCAATATTTTTGTAGGTCGATATTGTGACCTTCGATTTTTAGTCAGTGATTCGCTGCGATGTGGGAGAAGGAGCGCCCTCCACTTCTGCTTCGGTAGATGCAGGGAGAATGGGCAAGTGAAAGGGAGCCAGAGCATAGCCTTCTCAATGGTTGGTGGAAGTTCATGCGGTGGTTAATGTATGCTGGTCCTTGGTTATGTAGAGCCTTTTGTGCATGGGTCAGCAGCTTGAATTGGCATCTCTTCTCTGCTGGGAGCAAGTGAAGTTGCCTGAGGTGGGGTGTGATGTGGGTTCGTCTGGGAAGGCTAAGGATGAGTCTGGCTGTGACATTCTGTATGGTCGGCAGGTTCTGTAGGAGGTGTGAGGCTAGTCCTACGTAGAGGGCATTACTGTATTTCAGTTGGCTGCTGAGGAGGGCCTATGTCACAGTGCGTCTCGTGTGTAGTGGTAGCCCCTTGAAGATCTTATGTAGCATGCACAGAGTGAGGAAGCAGGCAAAGGAAATGGTATTGTTCAGTGATTTCATTGTGAGCTTGTTGTCAATGATAATTCTGAGGTTTCTGGCGTGGTCAGAGGGAGTGGGTGTGGGTCTTAGGTCGAATGGCCATCAGGAGTCGTTCCATGTGTTGCTGCTGTTGCCAAAGATCAGTTCATCTGTCTTGTCTGTGTTCAGCTGCAGACAGTTGTTCATCCAGCCAGTCAGTGACGTTTGTCTTGCATCTGTGAAAGTTGGTTTTGGTGGTGGTGGGGCCATTGGTGAGTGAGAGGATAAGTTGGGTGTTGTCTGCGTAGGAAATTATGTTGAGACTGTGGGATATGAGAATGTAGTCTAGCGGGGTTATATATGCATTGAAGAGCGTGTGGCTGAGGTATGAGACCTGAGGGTTTCCAGTGAAAGCGGCAATGATAATTGCGCAATGACGATGTTTGCTTCAGAGAGGCATGCACATGTGGGACTAGTCAAATGTGAGAAACACCACAGACTAAAAAACAATTGACATGAAAAAGCACCAAAAACTTACAAATATTATCAGAAGAGTACCCTAAAGATAAATGGGTGTTCAATACCTTTTATTAGTTATAGCAGTGTGTTGATAAATATCGTGCTTGAGGAAACATATTGTGAATTGTCTCCATTACAACAACGTATGTGGTCAAAAACTAAAGTGTATACATGGGCTGTGTTGACACCTTTACAAAGTCAAGGTTCCTTTGTAGCCATGATGAAACACAAGAAAACTGTGGTATGAGCGTCTATTCGTGTACTTCTTGGCACGGTTTAAAGTGCCTGTTTGCTCAGCTTCAACACCGCTGCTGAAATGGTACTAATATCAGTAAACTACAATATGAATGTTCATCATTAAATTGAAAGTCAATTTCCTTCATTATTTCTTGTGTTAGGAAAGCTCAAGGCTATGAAAGCACAGTTACATATAAATGAGGATGTTCGTCCTGTTGCCCAAAGACACAGACAAATTAAGAAGTTGTTGAAAGAGAACCTAATTCATTGTTCAAACACAATATCATTGAACGCTCCACTGGTCCAACACCGTGGGTTTCGCCTATCATAGTATTGCCTAAAAGAGACAGTGAAGGAGCCGTATGCCTTTGTGTTGACATGCGTCAGGCCAACACTGCAATCGAGAAAAAACTACATCCAGGTCCACACATTGCTGATATGAAAACTCAATTGAATGGTGCAAGGTTTGTCTCATGACTCGACTTAAACAAAGGATATTACCAGTTGGAACTTGAAGAAAATTGAAGGTACATAACAACCTCTTCTACACACAGTGGTCTGTTTCGCTATAAGCGACTGAGATTTGGTGTATCCTCTGCTGCAGAGCTTTTCCAAGACGTCATTCAATGTATCTTACAACCTGTTGTGAATGCCTTCAACTTTAGTAATGACATATTGGTTTTCAGAGCTACTCAGAAAGAGTATGACTAAGCTCTCATTCAGGAATGTCGTTTGCTAAATGATGCTGGATTAACTTTGAATGCTAACAAATGTGAATTTCAAAAGACCAGTTTAAAATTCTTTGGCCACATCTTTTCTGAGGGGGGATGGCACCTGATCTAGCTAAAGTGCAAGCGCTATCTACTGCTAATCCCCAGAGGACATTTCCATGTTACATTCATTCCTTGGGATGGGCAGTCACTGCTCTAGATACATACAAGACTTTGCCTCAGTCATTGCACCATTGTGAGAATTGACGAAAAAGAATGTTGTGCTTCTTTGGTCACATGAGTGCGAGGAGAGTTTCAAGACAATCAATCAAGCCATCGAGAATGCCACTGAAATGGCCTACATTGATCCCAAGCTTCATACTGAGGTTGTAGTTGATGCTAGCCCTGTTGGGCTAGGTGCAATCCTTGCACAGCACAACGGACAGCCAAATGCTTGTAGGCATATTGTGGCATACACCTATGAAAGCTTGTCAGAGGTGTGAGCTTGTGAACATTTCCATGTGTTTTTATGTGGGAAACCTTTCAATGTAGTGAACGATCACCAAGCACTATTGACAATATTTGGCAATCCAAAAGCCAAGATGCCTCCTCGTATTGAACATTGGGGTGTGAGGAACACAATTACTTCATCGTTCACCGTCCAGGGAAAGATCAAAATCCTGCTGATTATTTTTCAAGAGTGCCCATACAATGCCCTGGTACCCCATCTAAGACAGCTGAAGCCTACATAAATTTCAGTGTAAAATCGAACACACCAACTGCCATGTCATTAGAACAAATTGTCACTGCCACAAGCCAAGACAGTGACATGTTGAAGTTGAGAGACATTATTGCTCACCAATTGTGGAACCAGCACTCTTCACCTCTCAACAGTGACAATGAGCATTTAAAATTCAGAAATGTCAGCGATAAACTGTCTGTGACTCAGGAAGGCCTCATCTTGTGTAGTATACGTATTATCTTCCGCAGAGTCTACAACAACAAATAATTGAAGTGGCCCATGGGGTACATCGACGAATAGTTGCCACAAAGAGAGGTCTTCGAGACAGCGTCTGGTTTCCTCATGTCGATGAAAGTGTTGAAAGAGAGTTAAAGGCCTGTCATTTATCAACTGTATCTCATTTCACGTTACACAGCACCCTTTAAACATGTCAGAATTGCCTAAGCATGCTTGGGATAGAGTTGCTGTTGATTTCTTTGGTCCTCTTCAGAATGGACATCAACTAATGATCATTGTTGATAAATACTCACGTTTTCCATTGGTAAAAGATCTTTCATCCATCACTCATTAAAACGTTATTGAAAGATTAGATGTTATCTCTTGGACCTGGCCCTTTTTGCAGAGTTATCCCCAAACTTTTTGCCTTCCTCCTGTATTTTTCTGCCTTTGTTTTTTGCTGGGTTTAGGACTCTTGGCACTTTACCACTGGTGACCAGTGCTAAAGTGCAAGTGATCCATGTGTAAAATGTATTGGTGACTGGTTTATCCATGGTCAGCATATCTTATTTACTAGTAAGTCCCTAGTAAAGTGCACCAGGTGTGTCCAGGGCCTGTAAATCAAATGCTGCTAGTGAGCCTTTAGCACTGATTGTGACACCCACATCAGTAGCCCTGCAAACATGTCTCAGACCTGCCACTGCAGTGTGTGTGTGTGCAGTCTTAAACTGCCATTTCGACCTGACAAGTGCACCCCCTTGCCAGGCCCAACCTTCCCTTTTACTACATATAAGTCACCCCTAAGGTAGGCCCAAGGCAGACCCTTGGGCAGGGTTTAGTGTATTTAAAAGGTAGGACAAGTACTAGTGTGTTTTACATGTCCTAATAGTGAAATACGGATAATTTTGTTTTTCACTATTGTAAGGACTATCTCTCCCATTAGGTAACATAGAGATTGCCTTGAAATATCTTTTAACTGTCATTTCCCATTGGGAGCAGCTGGAGATTTAGAATTTGTGGTCTTGGTAATCACAATTAAAAAAATACATCTTTTGGTGTAGTTGGTTTTTAAATTGCGTGTTTGAAAATGCCTCTGTCTGTAGAATACACATCTGGGTTGGCTGACAAATGTGCTCTTGTGCATTCACTCTAGACACTCCTACAAAGGGAGCTGAGGTGTGCTTTGCATATTCTGATGGCCCATCACCAGGCTGATAGGCCTTCTTGAGCTAAAGGGGTGGGAGGATTTGTCACTGATACCTGAATAGGGCTATGCCTGCCCTCACACAAAGCTGTCTCCACCCCCCTGTAGTGTGGCTGGTGTCAGGTCAGGGAAAGGCAGGGTCTTTTGCACTAAAAAGACTTTCGTTTGAAGTGTGCCTACTTCAAAGGCAGAAAGGGGTATAAGTATTTGACCCCTCACACTCCAAAGTAAGCACACATCTAAACTGAGGACATTCTGCCAGGAAGAAGAGCTCGATGCTGAAGGAGGGACTGCCACTCTGCCTGTTGTTTTGTTGTGCTGACCTGCTGCTTGCTTCTTCTGTCCTGGGAGTGAAAGGACTGGACTTTCCTGTCTACATCCTGCTTCCAAGGTTCTCCAAGGACTTGTGCATACTGGCCTCCGGTTAGAAGTCTCAGGGCCTCCTTTTGTATTCTTTTCACTGTGCTATTGTGTGCGAGTACAAATGCTTTACATATTGCCTCTGAAATAAGTCTGACGCTTGTGCCAATCTACCAAGGGGGTGAGCAGGGGTTAGCTTAGCTCTGTGAATACCTTACGCTGCCTAGAGTGAGTGACCCTACTTGGACAGGGTGCAAACCACTGCCAACTAGAGACCCCATTTATAACAGTATCTTGCGACACGGAGTGTCCCTGTGATCTTGAAATCTGACAATGGCCCACCCTTCAAAAATCAAATGTTCAGAGCCTTTTTCAGCCATCTCAATGTAACGCATCAGAAACGTTCTCCTCTTTGGCCCTAGGCCAATGGCTTGGTAGAACAATTCATGAGTACTCTAAAGAAAGCTATGTAGCCTGCTGCATAAGAGAAGCTCGACCTCAAGGTTGTTTTGAATACTACTCTTTGAGCTTACCGATCGATCCCTCATTCGACTACAGGGTAACGCCGTGCAACTTTAATGTTCGGGAGAGCCATGATAGCCAAGCTACCCCAATGGACCAATATCAGATCAAAGACAGAACGACATTTACACAGAGGATTCTGGTCACAAACGAAAAAATGAAAATCTATGCTGACAAGCGACGTCATGTGAAAGATCACTTTCAAGAGAGGAGATAGAGTACTATTTCAACAATCCAGAAAGCAAAAATATGATGCCCCTTTCGAGGCTGGGCCCTTTACGATCACAACCACCAAAGGACACATGGCGAATGCCCAACCTCCTGGGAAGCTCCTTATGAGAGATCCTTTTCACTTAAAATATGTGGCTCATCGCTCACTAATCATCGATATGACTGTAAAGACTAGGTCTGGACAGACAGTGGATGATCCTGTGACTGCTCTTGTCTCCACCTCACCTGTGCAGATCATTAACACTTCGACTGCCAGCTCCCGATTTCCGATGACCTGATCAGGCCCTGTGATCCAAGGGCCACGAAGGCTCATTGAAGAGTTATAAGTGTATATATATTTGTAATTATTTATGCATTTATTCATTTATTTATTTAAAAAGTTGTAACTTTTAATTTAACAAAGGGGAGATGTACTGTCATGGAAATAAAGAATGACGGAACTCTTTTGGTTCCTGACGGACTCTATAGGCCTGTGACGTAGGTGTTGGAGGGTAATTAAGTGATTATAGGTTTAGAACGTTGAGTTCTTGCTTACACACTGAAGACTAAAGATGTGTATAACTACTCTCCGTGTGTGGCGTAGTCATTGGTGAGTGCCCGGGTTGGGTAGGACGCTACACTTTCCTGCCTCCCTCTCTGCCTGTCCATCCATTCTGCTCTCTCTCTCTCCGATATCTTTCTCTCCACCACCCTCTATCTCTTTTTTCTCTCTTGAAGCTCCTCTCTACCCACTGCAATTAATATTGGGGAGCTCGGGAAATTGACAGAGGCACAAGCAGCAGCCCTTGGTTTTCAAAACCAGCCTCCAATGTCTCAGGCCCACAGGGCAAATGCCTGAGGGTCTATACAAGTCCAGTCCTACCTTGGCTGGAGGGGTTTCAGTCTCACAGGAAACTTCATGTCACCTAGCAAAGGAGGGTGGGAAGATCTTGCCGATCACTTAACACCAAGGCACAGATTTACTATGCCTTTTCATGTGCATTCATGCAACACGTAAACAACAGTGTCTATCAACTTTCTGGCACAGAATATATTTTGCGCTCGATAATTAATGCAAAGGTTGTGTAATGGGGCAAGAAGAACACAAACACTCCTAGCAAAGCACGTAAATCCAGATCTACTAAAGTAGTATGAACTGACTTTGAGTGAAATCCTAGTGTAAAATTAAACAAGTGCAAACAATGTGCAAGCAGAATATTGTGAGACAAGCAAGACTTTAGGCTTCAGCAGCATGCAAATCTTCATAGTTCATGCACCACTGAAGATTTTTTCACACAACTATGCTGACCAAATTTTAGTAAATGTGAGCCTCAATATAATTTTCCACAGTGACTATTCACAAGGCAGACTGTTTATTGAAACTCTTCATGGTAATGCGGTGGACAATTTACTATACCACTTTATAGTTTGCAAACTGCACTTTTTTAATGAACATGCAGTTCAAACTTCTCTTTGCATGCTATGATATCAATAATAATTAGGGCTCCCGGTTTTATGGTATTTATTTTTTTGACATTTCCGTCTGTATTTATCCCTATTTATTTTTTGTCAACTTTATCTGTATTTATCCATATTTATTATGGGTTTTGTGAAAAAAATAAAGCTGAAACTGGTATATTTCCACATTTATTTAACCAATAAATATGCAGTCATGCTTGAGTGCCTGCCAGGTTTCAGTAATATGAACATCCGCAGAAGATAAATCAATGCACTTATATGAAAATATGCACATTTCAGTATCAGCCTTGTGCATATCTACTGCTGTTTAAGCCTCTTTATTAAAAATTCCTTTTTTTTTTAACCCTCTTACCTTTCAATCCACACAGTTATTGGTCTGGCAGTCATGCCAAAGTGTATTTAAAATCACTCAAAAACCACCCAATTTCTGTTTTTATCCACATTTTAAAAAAAATACAGACAAGAAAATAAATGCTTTTCTGTCTGTATTTATCTGTAATAATCAGTAAAAACGGAAAACAGGGAGCCTTAATAATAATATATCACATTTCAGCATTAGTGTGGGACGTGGCACTTATTTTTAATTTGGGCACCCTTTTTGTGTGGTTCTTGGTTTTCCATCCATTGGTTGTGTATGGCTGCTTGTGGTTGGTTGTGCATGGTTATCAGATGTTTGGCAAATGTCTAGTTTAATTTTTCATTGTTGGCTAATCGGAAATGTAAATGACTTCAAACCCGTAAAGGTCTGTGTGATGTCTTATCTGACTGGATAGGTGTGCTGGAAGACAATACTATTTCTCATTGAGCTGGGTAACCAGTTCTCCATTTTCCACGTTATGGCGATTGCTTTTTAAGGCAGCATTGATAGCAAGGTAAAAAAAAACTAAGATTTCATTTTATGGACACCAGTTCTTGGTATGTTTAAGCTAAACTTTTCTGAATGGTGTATTATGCATTTTGGTGTGGTGCAAGTGGATTGGTCTTGAATTGCCAGTGCTTTGCCAACTACTTGGTTATGAGCCATGCTGTGCCCATCAGGGTGTTGAGGGGCAGGGAGTTGTTGAACATGTTTTGTTCGAATAAATACAAGGTATAAATGTAATTCAAAAAGTGCTATGTCATAAGGATTGTTGGGTGGCAGGGGCTGGTGGGTGTCTGATTGTAGCCAGTTAAGGAACATCAGAAATCTACTGGTCTGATGAGTTCTTCCACTGAGGTTTAATTGGGTTGTTTTGTCTTGAATGTGCATGCCATTTGTAGCATGCTGATATCATACCATAAGGCAAATTAACCGAGTTTGATTGACTGTTCAGGAAGGTAGACTCAAAGGAGGCAAAGGGAGAAGGATATTGATTAAAGGGAGCGGAAGAGAGAAAGAGAAAGGTAGAGAGAAATGCAATCATAGAGTTGGTGAGTTAGTGAGTTAATCTGTTTCTCTGTCTGGTGGGGTAATCTGTGTGAGACAGGGTATTAGCACCTTACAGAAACTCTGATAGAGGGAAACTTGGCCCACAAGAATCCCAGGAGAGTTGGAGGCAGGCATCCTCCCCCTCTGACAGTTTTTGCACTCTGCCTACAGACAGCTGCCTTTCCCTGATGTCAGGACTTAGTTGAGGGGCTAGCAGGCAAACGTCCTGCCTTATCCCAATGTTTTCTAACATCTGCGAGAACAGAGGTGTCAGGGAGGAGGGAGTGTAACACAGGATGCTGAAAATTATGCCCAGGTCGACACTGGGTGAATAACCAGGGTGAGGCTATCAGTAATTCAGATATTATTATTAATTGTAAAGATAGCCCCTATGCACTTGGCCAGAGATGGGGATAACTGCACATGTGGGTGCTACCCGAACACATCAAAGGATAAACAGTACAGAAGTGCACCGTTTTGTCGCAGGATTTACCAATTTTGGGCAGCTTTAGGCAAGTGACTGAGGAAGTGATCATGAGAATGAGGGAATATGTTAATGAGATGGAGCAGTGTATCTTTGGTGGAAGAGAATGCAGCAGGAGTACTTGCAGGAGTGAGCACTGGAGCATTTTATAGTGCAAACAAGCGAACAAGTTAGTGACCGAGAGTGAACAAAGTAGTGCATTGTGCCTGTGGGACGATAGACTAAGGAGAAAAGTAAGCAAGATTGCAAGGAAGCACAGTGAAAAATCTCAAGGTAAAAACTACAATAACTGCAAAGTTCCCAGACTCTACCATTCCAAAACTAGGCATGCTTTCCTGAGCGTGCCTCTCTGCAGCTTGATTGGAATTTGGAGTTCTGAAAAGTCTATTTACATTGCTAACATGAAAGGGGGAATGGACATCATGCATATCTGTTTAGGATTTAATACCTATTTTGTCTGTTAGGTGACTAATGATGTGGTTTTGATGCATAAGGCCATATCACAGAAAGCAAGCGCTGTGAGGATTAAGACACTGATTATGCCACAGTTTTACTGGAATGTCTACTTAAGTAGTTGAAGAGCTGGTGCAGCACAATTTTACTGCTTTAGACAGCGGTAAATGGTTGCTTGTCATCAGAATGTTACAGTAACATGCTGGTTTATCTGCAAACGTAGCAGCATTTGTTGACATATATAAAGTGAACAGCAGAACATAACACAGTAACATGCACAAAGCAAAATAAAAACACATTAAAAGCATAACAGGGCACATCACAAAAAAACTGTCACAACAGAAGACAACACAGCTACTGCAATACAATACAACAAAATCATATTGCAATAATGCAGCTCGAAAACACTGCAGCATAAAAAACAACAGAACATACCACTGCAACAAAAAACGACACAAAAAATATGCGCATACGTTCTTGTCACACATTATCAGCTCCAGAATGCTATTTTCTTAATAGTGGAGTAAAAGGCGTCTGAAGCAACCACTGACTTAACTTACCACAAAGGAAATTAGCTAGCCACCGGCGGCTGCTCCGCTAAGGCAGAAGAGCGTCAGTCCTACTGCTTTATGAGCAGTGCAGAGGAAAAAAAATGATAATAACGAAGCGTTATTATCATTTTATTTTTGCATCCTAGGTGCAGGGAGGGGCAGGGCTGGCCAGAGCAGGGGCCAGGGGAGGAGTGGCTAGCACACTAAAGGGCGCATGAATGTTTGAACTGCTGTCTTGGGCCGGCCAAACATTCATGCACACTTTGCATGTTCCCCTCCAGGCTGCATTACACAGCCTAGTGGCGAACATGCACAAGCTCCCTGCCCCCGTCTGAGCGCTGAACCAAGGCGCTCAGACCAATCACAACGTTTGTTTTAATCTCTTTTTTTTTTTTCTTGGCCGTCCGCCCCCCCCCTCCCGCCACCGTTCCCTACCAGCAGCCACTGGAAATAGTGCCAGTCAAACATGCTTTGTGAACCAGCTCACAGTGTCAGACAATAGAGGTGTGACGGCACGGTGCGCTAGAGTAACAAGTACAAGGTACACAACCTTGTAATGGAATCAGCCGGGCTAGTAAATTATTATTAGATACAATACATGGAAAATCTGGATGAACAATACTGAAGAGAAAGTAAACCAAACGCCTTTAAAGACAACCCCACAATATATGTCAATTATAAGGACTACTTAATGTCTGAAATTCCTCTCCTAAGAGTTGGTGCAATGTTGATAAATTACTTCCAAGAGCGACTTTCGAAAAAAGGTGAGCGTTTTAACAGTCAATGGGGCATATTAGCAAGACCCACGTTAAAATTATCGCCGTTTTAGCGGCAGGAAACTGCCGCTAAAACGGCGATAATGGGCTTGCTAATATGCGTTATGGAATTCAATAGAAGCCCAGGTTAGATGTCCTGCACATCTAACCTGGGCTTCTATTGGAATTCTATAACGCATATTAGCAAGCCCATTATCGCCGTTTTAGCGGCAGTTTCCTGCCGCTAAAACGGCGATAATTTAACGTGGTCTTGCTAATATGCCCCAATGTTTTTAAGAAGGTGCATTTTGTTGTTCTTTTTACATTTGGCAAATCATATTCTCGTGTTTTTGCTGCTTTGCAGAAAGTCCACGCCTTTTTGCTCGAATCCACGGTGCCGTCAAGTCTCTTTCGAATATATATTTTATTAGTCCTGTTGAAGGTTGGTAGCCCTCTTGGTAATAAGTTTCAAAGGCACTATGAAACGAGCAGCAAATCTACTGAAAGTATTGGAGTCAGGCATTACCAGTGTTTTTAGAGACAAACAGCATTGTAAGCAAAAATTGTCCGGAGAGAGGGGGGTTTCAAGGATTTTGGCGCCATAGATTCACAGCGCGCGCTAAATGCTCCTGGGCGCCTGCCAATATGGAGGCGGTTATTTGGTGTTAATGGGATTCTGCTTTTCTGAAACATGCTGGGAGATATAGCAGAGGCCACGAGGAATGACACAAATTGGATTTAGCTACCAATTCTTTCGGAATTTATGTCTGCAATAAAGTAAGAGGAGTCGTCACTGACAGCTTTAGAGGCCTGAAACAAGAGGGATTCAAGGCAAATGTTATATATGACCCGCACTTACCAATGAAAAAAAAATCACAGGCATGCGAAAATATTGCTCAGCAGAGAAAACTACTCTTGATTTCTATTACCCTCATTTACAGAATGACATAAACGTACATGCCTTTCAGATTAACAATACAAAGCAATATCATTAGCGATTTTCTCAGGTGTAATGAACTTTGAGTTTAGCGTGAGTTCTTTCAGCCTCACACATGTTGAGGCAATACTGTATGCTACAATCCATATATAATGGAATTTGGGATTATTTAATATTTTACCCCAATTGGCTCCAAAAGCCAAGCTTATGTTTAACGTTATGAATTAGTAAACACAAAACAGATCTACAGATCCATACATTGTACACTGAGATGCACTGAAAAGACAGACAGGACAAGCTGAATCGTCATAATTTGGGTGTCACTAGTTTATGGGAAAGAATACTCAGGTGGCAATTTAGGCACAAAGGACCTGATTGAGCAAGTTGGATGTGTTTCCCTTTTATAATTAAGAGAAAAAATAATATTAGACATACTTGTGGAAAATTCATATTTGGTACTAGTGGACAGCAACTCTTAACAACTTAGCTCTTTGCCTGCATTCAAAATACTTCAACAAGCCTTAGTCTTAATCTGATAAAAAAAGGTGCATGTACATGCAACCGAGGAGCTCAGTTCACCAAGGCACAGACTTCAAGCTCAAGCTATTAAAACAGAGTATTTAAAGCATCCTTGAAACTAACAATAGAAATGGAATTTCTAATGCAGCATATTCCATACATGGAAAAATATAGGTACATCAAATATTGAGCTTTTGAAACAAAGTAAATGCAGTTTGGCCAGTTATCAGAGCCAGTGTATCAATTCAGGCCTCTTAGATTAAAATAATACACAAACAGCACCATAACAATGTCTTTATTGTCAGTACTCTCGTTAAACACATGAAAAGCTAGAATACATCAGTAAAAGCTGTTTATATTCTCCATCCTCATGACTCCTGAACACTTAGCAGTATGGCTTAAAACTGAATTAGAATCCAAGTCGACACACAGCAAGGTCTCAAGGAAGGAAATAGCTCTAAAAAGTCACATTATATGGTGGAACTGCAATCCAGGGCTGACTGTGTCCCCAAAACTGCAGTGAGTTTCGGAGGCAGCAGTCCTGATATGAACACCAACCGAGCGCCTATTTTTCTGCACTTGTTAATATTTTATACTATCCTATGCTATGTTATTTGTATTTGTAGGGTGCACTATCACCTGGGAGAGTATTCTGCAGCTGAGCAGGTGCCAGTCCAGCCAAACCTTGGGCCTAGTAGGACTACTTGAAAAGCCAGGCTTCCACTTCTTGCAAAATTCAAGAAGTGAGGAGGAGGCACTTACGTGTAGCAACAGGCCATTCCACCCTTTAGAACTGATATAGGAGAAGGCTCGACCAGTGGATCAGGTTTTCCATATGCTTGGGAAGTGGGCAAGTAGGAGTCCAGACGTGCGAAGTTGTCTGGAAGGTTCGTGAAAGCAGATGCTATTGTTCAGGTATGCTGGGCCAGTATTATGTAGTGCCTTAAAAGTGTGGATGAGGAGTTTGAATTGTGCTCTTTTGTATATGGGGAGCCAGTAGAGCTCCTTCAGGTGTGATGTGATGTGAGTGCTGCATGGGAGGTTAAGAGTAATTCTGACCGGCGACTTCTGAATAGTCTGCAGCCTTCCGGTGAGTTTTATGTTGATTTCGGCATTGAAGGTGTGCTCGTAGTCCAGCTTGCATGTGACAAGGGCATGTACACTGTTTTCCTTGATCTGATTGGGGGCCATTTTGAAAATTTCCTCAGCACCTTCAGGGTATGGAACCATGAGGCAGTGATGGATTTAACTTGGGCGGTCACGTTGAATATGCTGAGGTGTTTGGCGTGGGTGGGTGTCAGTTCTACTCCTGTCAGCCACCAGGTGGAGTCCCACAGTGAAGTTCTCTTCCTGACGATCAGGATTTAGGTTTTGTCAGCATTCAGCTTTAGCGAGTTGGTCTTCATCAAGTGGGTGATTTCAGTCTTGCAGACATTCAACTTGATCAATGTACTAGGCCTCTTGTCTGTGAGGGAGAGAATGAGTTGCGTGACGTCAGCATAGGAGAGGACGTTGATGTCGTGAAAGCGGATGATGCTGACTAGAGGGATAATGTACGTGTCTGAAGAGGGTCGGCTCAGGGAAGATCCTTGCAGATGAGGTTGCGTGCCTTCGAGGTGTACGGTGCTAGTTGACTGACTGGGTCCTTCCAGTCATGAAAGAGCAGATCCATCGGAGTGTGAATCCTTGGATTCCAATTTCGTGTATGCGTTGGATGAGGAGGGAGCGTCAGAGACTGTGTCAAACGCTGCGAAGATGTCCAGGAAGACAAGGGTTGCTGTGTCTTCTCACTTCACAATCATGCAGATGTCATCCATGGCCAAGATGATGGCAGTTTCTGTGCTGTGGTTGGCCCAGAAACCAGACTGAGTGGTGTTCAGGTAGTTGAGGTATTGGGTGAGGTGTCTATTGATGATTTTCTCTAATGCCTTAGCAGGAATGGTAGAAGGGAGATCGGTCTGTGGTTGGCGTGTGTTGAAGGATCCACAGAGAGGTTCTTTAGCAATGGGAGGACAGTTGCATTTTTCCAAGCATCTGGGAAGGTCTCAGAAGAGGTGGAGGCATTCAGAATGAGTATGAGCATGGCGCTGATGGGTTGCAGTACTCTGGAATACGCTTGGTAGGGGCAGGGGTTTGATAGGGTCCCTGAGTGGAAGGGCTTCATGGTGGTGGCAGTTTCTTCTGGGGTGATGACAGGCCATGTGGTTAGCATTGTTTTTTTGGATAGATTGGGAGGGATTTGGTGAGGTCTGTTGGATCTGTGGAGAGGTGTGGTGCAGCGGCCAGGGCAGCTGCCTTTGGAGCACAGGGTTCACGGTTCGATACCCGGCTCCGGCGGCAGCTCAGCTCAGCACCATGTGACTCTGGGCAATAGCTCACTTAATTTCCACGACGGCCCCCAGCGCCTTGAGACACGTAAGGGTGAATAGTTTGCGCTTTACAAATACGGATTTAGATTTTTTTTTGATTTTAGATCCGGTTGTGGGTTGAAGTTGCTGAAAATGGCTGTGAGTTTGTTGCAGAAGAATTGAGAGATTGTTGCTGAGGTAGGAGGTTGGAGACAGCTGCTAGTGAAGCAAAATCCTTTATAATGGAGAAGATGTCTGTGCTGCTGTTGGTGCTGGCATCAATGTGGTCCACAAGAGCCTCCCTTTGGTGGTCAGGATCATTTTCTGGTAGTATCTCAAGGCAGATTTGAACATGCTCCTGTCTGCATTGTCCTGGATCATTCTTCATTTCCGCTCCATTTCTTCAGCCTGAGTTCCTCCATGTATCAGCTGGCCTAGGGACTAGATCTTATTGTATTGCTGCGTTTGAGGCTGGTCAGGGAGTCAGCACAGAAGGTGATCCAATTATTGGAATTCTTGATTGCTTTTGGGAGGCTCTTACTGTGTTCGGGTCGGTGGGTGTTGAGAGCGGTGTTCCAGTCCTTTTCAGATATGCTTTTCCAATTTCGGAGAGTAAGCCTGGCAGAGGTGCTTTAAGTTGCACTGGAACAGGGATGCTGAACATGACGAGAGCCCCGGCTGTCCAGGAGACTGGTGTGGGCTCCATGAATCGAATGTTGTTGAAGGTGATGAAAATAGGGCCCAAGAGGTGTCCAGGGACGTGGGTAGGTCCCTTTATCCAGTGGGCGAAGCCCAGGCTTCCAAGGTCTTTGATGAGAGCTTCTGAGTTGTCTTTCAGGTGGAAGTTTGGGTCTCCAAGTAGGATGTGACTGCGAGCATTGAGGGCAAGTGGTGTGACAAAGTCCGTGATGGTGTCAGTGAAGCTGGTGCACAGTCACTGTGGTCAGTAGATGAGTGTGCCACTTAGGCTCCTCCCTCAGCCCGACGCTCTTCAACGTCTACATGGCTCCACTCGCCCCCATCGTCAGAACCTACGGACTCAACATCGTGTCATACGCAGACGACACCCAGCTCATCCTCTCCCTATCCAATGAGCCCAACACCGCCAGACGCAACTTTCGAGAAGGCATGGAAGCCGTCGCCAAATGGATGAAAAACAGCTGCCTACAACTAAACACCAGCAAAACAGAAGTACTCATCATGGGCCCAAACCCTGATGCCTGGAGCGACACCTGGTGGCCCCCGCCCTCGGAAACCCGCCAACCCCCACAGACCACGCACGCAACCTGGGAATCATCCTGGACTCCGAGCTCAAAATGGACCGCCAGATCAACTCTGTCTCGTCTTCCTGCTTCCACACCCTCCGCCTCCTTCGTAAGACCTTCAAATGGATCCCCCTCGAACACCGAAAGACCGTCACTCACGCCCTGGTCACCAGCAGACTCAACTACGGCAACGCACTCTATGCCGTAATAAACAAAAACCTCACCCGCAAGCTACAGAACATCCAGAACGCCGCCGCAAGACTGGTCCTCAACCTGCCAAAACACTGCCACATCTCCCAGCACCTGCGCACACTCCACTGGCTCCCTGTCGAGGCGAGAATCACCTTCAAGATGCTCACCCACGCACACAAGGCCCTCCACGGCACCGGACCAGCATACCTGAACAGCCGACTCAAATTCCACGCACCCCAAAGGACCCTACGATCAGCCCAGCTCTCCTATGCCGTGGTCCCCCGCACCAGAAAGACCAGATCGGGAGGCCGCTCCTTCTCCTTCCTCGCGGCCAAAGCATGGAACTCCCTTCCGCTCCACCTCAGACAGACAACATCGCTCCCCATCTTTGCAAGAAACCTCAAAACCTGGCTCTTCGACAGACCCCCTCCTTGATGGATGGAACCTGCACCCCCCCACCCCTAGCGCCTTGAGACCCTTATGGGTGAGTAGTCGCGCTTTAACAAACCCCTGATTGAGGGTGAAGTTGGCTCTGACGTGGAGCTTGAACGACAGATCTTCCATGTTGAAGGATGGCGTGTTCATGGAGGTGGTGCTGCTGATGGCATTCTTGTGGAAGAAGGCAATTTTGCCTCTGGGCTTGTGAAGTTTGTCTTGCTTGACTAACCTGTAGCCGGTAGGGGATGGCTGTGGTGATGTAAGGTTCTGATGGGGGAGGGGGGGTTCAGCCAAATTTCCGTGAGGAAAAGTAGGTCCGGGGCATTGCAGTGTAGCAGGTCCCAAATCTCTGTGGCATGATTCGTTAGTGAGAAGATGTTTATGAGCATGCATGTGAGTGCAGAGTGTTGTGTGGGTGGTTGCAGGACTGTGTGAGTGTCAGAGAGTGGGGATTTGGGTACTGTCTGTGTGGGTGCAGTGAGTGTTGGATGGGGTAAGTGCATGTGTTAGACCTGGCATCCTTGGCGTGGGTCTCCCTTCCATTTTTTCGTAATGCCTCCACTGTTGCCGATATGTTTTTGCTGGACTAGATGCTCATGGGCACTTTGCCGCTGCTAATCAGTGCCAAAGTGCAAGTGCTCCCTATCGTTAATTGATATATGTATTAGTGACTCCATGATTGGATGATTGGTTTACTTGTCAGTCCCTAGTACAGTGCACTCAGTGTGCCCAGGGCTTGTAAATCCAATGCCGCTGGTGGGCTTGCAGCACTAGTTGTGCCACCCACAGAAGCGGCTTGTAAAATGTGTCTCAGGCCTGCCATCGCAGAGCCTGTGTGCAGCCTAGGGCTGCCATGTCGACTTGGTGAGTACACACACTTACCAGTCCCTAAACCTTCCCTTTACTGCATGTTGGTCACCCCTAAAGTAGGCCCTAGGGCAGGGTGCATTGTAAGTATAAGGTAGGACATGCCCTGGTGTGTGTGTCATGTCCTAATAGTGAATTACAGCCATTTTCGTTTTTCACTATTGCAAGGCTACCTGCTCCCCATAGGCCAGAATGGGCAGACTGACTATTACACCTTATAGTCAGAACTGACCCAGGGAACATGGTAGAAAAACGAATTTAGTATGCCTGAACTCAGGATGATAAAATACATCTTTTAGTGAAGTTGGTTTTAACATTCTGTGTTTGAAAATACCACTTTTAGAAAGTGGGTATTTTCTTGCCTAAACTATCCAAGCCTGCCTCTGCTAGGTTGTGTATTCCTTGTCTGGAGATTGAGTGACAGGGGCTGGGGGTGGCTACAGGAGACAGGGTGAGTCAGCCCAGGGCTGAATAGAAAGATCTGCATCCAGAGTGGAGGGAGGAGTTGCACCTGGGTCTGAATAGGGCTGTGCCTGCCTTCCACAATGCTGGCTCCACCTCCTGCCGGGCGGCTGAGCACTCTGCCCCACATTCTGAAAGGAAAGAAGGAGTCAGAAAAACAAAGTGCTCCAGAACTGACCAGAACTGGTTTTGGGCCAGGCAGAGGCCTCTCTGCCTTCAGAGAACAAAGGGAAACTGTGTATAAAAAGGGGACCCAGACCCCTAGGAAATGAGATCACTTTTGGGAACAAGAAGAAACCTTTGCTGAGGAGTGGAACCAAGAAGAAACTGAGGAGAGACTATCCCTAAGCCTGAAGTGCTGCTTGGGGGATTGGCCTGCAGTGGTTTGCCTGACTGCCAAAGAAAGGAGAAAGGAACTTTTGCTTTGCTGTGACTTTCATCAACTTGTGAAGGATCTCCAAGGGCTTGGACGAGAGCTTGCCCCCTGACCGAAGTCCCAGGACCATTGGACATCACCCCCTTTGTGAATTGCTGCTGGAAACTGTGTTTCAGTGGCTGCAGAGGTAGGGAGCTGTGACCGACTCTCACGACCGACTCGGTGTCCTGTAAGCACCGCATCGAAGCACCGTCTCGCCCTGCAACGCACGGCCCTGGTCTCACCGACTCCGTCAACGAGCCGCTGCCTGCACCGCATCGAGGGACATCGCGTCCTGCAACACTTCGCTACGCCGAATCGAACTGGTCCGACCGACACGGTCACTGCTGCTGAGTTCGAGTCCTGTGACCGCACCGGAGTTGGGCACCGCTCGCACGCTTTGCGACGCACCGCCCGACTCGCACCGCTGTCCGGACTGATCGACGCCAGCTCCTGAATCCGGCTCCGTCGCCGCACCGCAACCTGCCAGCAGCGCATCGAAGCACCGTCTCGCCCTGCAACGCACGGCCCTGGTCTCACCGACTCCGTCTCGACGACGTCAACGAGCCGCTGCCTGCACCGCATCGAGGGACAACGCGTCCTGCAACGCTTCCATTTTTGCATCGCGACCGCGACGAATAGCCATCCGGCTCGCACGCCCGTGCCTGCCGCTTCAAGTAAAGGTACTGTGACCGAGTCTGTCTACGCTGTGTTGGCCCGTCTCGACGCGGTCAGCTGGATTTGTTAGACTCTGTTTGATCTCAACATCGCCGTAGCCGGAGGAGGCTACCGACTCGCACAGAACCTTGAATTAAGCCTTTTTGATCAGAACTAAGTATTCTTAACAGTATTGTGGATTATTTTTGTCGTTTATGGTCTTGTGATAAATCTATATAAAGTATACCTATTTTTATAAATATATAACCTGTGTGGTGTCCATTTCTAGTGTTGTCACTTGATTACTGTATGTGTTCACAAATGCTTTACACACTGCCTCTGAACTAAGCCTGTCTGCTCGTGCCAAGCTACCAAGAGGGTGAGCAGGGGTTATTTCGGGAGTGTACCTACTTTCCCTGACTAGACGCAAGGGTCCCTATTTGGACAAAGGTACCTACCTCTGCCAACTAGAGACCCCCAAATCTAACATTGGTGGCAGCGGTGAGGATTCTGGACTTGCATTTGTGACTCATGTACAGTGATTGGTGAACACTACTTAGTGAGTGCAGACCAAAACGCAACCACATACTTTTATAGCATTTTTTCTGGGATTTCCTATTTTTGCAAATGCCAAGTTCAGTCACTATGGAGAAACCAGCATCAGTAGCCTCTGTTGAGTGTGATTGGGAAGAAGAGAGGCTAGAATGCTACACCCTCAAACAGCTCAGGCAATTCTGCAAAAAGTTTAAAGTGTCCATGACCGGACTCTCCAGGAAGGAGGACCTTCAAAAGGCGCTGAGGGCCTGGGTCGAATCAAGGAGTGCCCCTGTGGAGGGGCTGAGAATGCAGAAGGGCAGCTGGAGGGGCTATTGGGTCTAGGGGCTGGAAGACCACCTTCCCCAGTAGGTAGCAGTGTTTCTGCCAGAGGACTGTCTCCAGAGGAGTTGGAGGACAGGAAAGAGAGTAGGATGCACGAAATGGAGCTGACCAAGCTCAAGCTGAATGGGCAGTTAGAATTCCAAATGCAAACTAGGAAATTGGCCCTAGAGGAAAAGAAAATGCAGTTTGAACATGAGAAAGTTTTGAGGGAGTTGGAATTGAAGGCCAAGAGCTTAGAGATTACTCCCTCTGGTGGCAGTGTACCGCCTGTGCCTGTTGAAGCTAGGGTGTATATTCCAAAAGATGTGGTTAAGGAATTTTTAAAAATGATGACATTGGGCAGTGGTTCAAAGCCTATGAGGTAGCCATGTCTTCCCACCGGGTCCCTGAGAAGGATTGGGGAGCGGGGTTGTGGGGACGGTTCCTCAGTGAAGGGCGGGATACCTTGTTGGATTTGCCCTCTGAAGTCTATAATGCGTACAGCCACATGAAGGATGCCTTAATGACTAGGTATGGTTTGACCCCTGAGCTTTATAGGCAAAGGTTCAGGAACTGTAGTAAGATTGAAAGCAGTACCTGGGTTGAATATGTGACCTTCTTTTGCAGAGCCTTGGATGGTTGGGTAAAGGGTAGCAAAGCGACTGATTTTCAGGCGCTCTTTGATTTGATTGCCTGGGAGCACTTGTCCGGTAATTGTTTTCCTGAGCTACGCCAGCACCTGATTGATAGTAAGCTGACTAACCCTAGGCAGCTTGCTGAGGAGGCGGACCGCTGGGTGAGTACCCGGGTCCACAAGGGTCACGTGGGAGACTCCGCCAAGGGTGGGCAGGGTCCCCAGCAGAAGAGTGGGGGGGACAAAGGTAAACAGAGGGAGTTCCATAAAGGGCCCCAAAGTAGACCCCAAGGGAACCAAGGGAAAGGTTCCCAGCCTCCCCCTGAGAGGAAGCCAGTGGCCCTGACAGGCCCCCCTGTTCCCCAGGGACCACTGGTGTGTTACAAGTGTGGCACCCCTGGTCACAAGGCAAACGATCCTCGTTGCCCTTCGCATGGAAAACCAGCACCCCCTGGTGCAGTCCCCCGGCAGTTGGCTAGTGTAGCCCTGGGGGAGGAGTTGGGTGCCCAAGGTGGGGGGGATCCCACAGTGTTTTCCCTTGTCTCATTAGGAGACTCTGAGATGGTCCCTAGGACCCCACTGCCTGAGAACACTAAGAAATACAGGCAGTGGGTGACCATCAATGGCCATAGGGTGGAGGCTCTGAGAGACACAGGAGCCAGTGTGACAGCTGTCAAGTGTCACCTGGTGTCTAAAGAGCAGGTTATCCCTGATGCATTCTATCCGGTTGTTGCCGCTGACAACACAGAGAGTCACTGCAAGGTGGCTCAGGTTCCCTTTGAGTGGGGGGTCTCGGGTACTCTTCAAGTAGCTGTGAGGCCAGCCATGCCTGTTGACTGTTTGTTAGGGAACGATTTGGAGAGCTCACCTTGGGCTAAGGTGGAGCGGAGTGCGCATTTAGAAATGTTGGGCTTGCCTGATTGGGCATATGTGACCACCCGGTCAATGGCAGCTAAAGGTGTTCAAGAGGACCTGGAGCCTGAGAGGGAGGCCCAGGTGCCTGCCAAAGAGAGAGGAGGCAGGGGGCGCGGGAAACCGGCCCCCGAAGTTCCCTCGGTCCAGGAGGAGGCAGACCCAGAGGGGGATGCCCTGGAGCCTACAGGGGAACAGGTAGCTGAACTGGGGGGACCTACCTGAGCTGACCCATTGGCAGCAAGAAGGAGGACCCTCCAGGGAAGAGTTCTGCGAGGAGCAGAACGCATGCCCCTCTCTCGTGGGTCTGAGGCAACAGGCCACAGACCAGGCAGCAGGTGATCAGTCTGGATCACATTGGGTTTACTGGGAGAATGGTCTCCTGTATTCAGAGCCTAAGGTTGCTGAGCCTGGGTCAGCCCGTGTGCTGGTGGTACCCCAGCGCTTCAGAGCCTTCCTACTGGGGTTGGCTCATGATGTACCGTTAGCAGGACATCTGGGGCAGGACAAGACCTTTGACAGGCTTGTTACCCATTTCTATTGGCCCCAGATGCGCAGGAGTGCCGCCACTCACTGCAGGACATGCCAGACTTGCCAGGCAAGTGGAAAGAGTGGGAGGAAGCACAAGGCTCCTCTCCAGCCATTCCCTGTGGTCAGCACCCCCTTTGAATGGGTGGGTATTGATATTGTGGGGCCACTGGACCCCAAGACAGCCATGGGCAACAGGATTATCCTGGTCTTGGTGGACCATGCCACCCGGTACCCTGAAGCCATCCCTCTGAGGACCGTGACGGCCCCCGTGGTGGGACGGGCACTGATGGGAATTTTCTCACGTGTGGGATTCCCTCAAGAGGTGGTGTCTGACCGAGGTACCAACTTGGGGGCAGATTTACAAGCCCCTTGCGCCACTTTTGCGTCATTTTTAACATGGGAAAAGTGATGCAGAAGTGGCGCAAGGGGCTTGTAAATCTGCCCCTTCGTGTCCAAGTACATGAAGTCCCTGTGGCAGGAGTGCGGTGTAACTTACAAGTTCACCACTCCTTACCACCCTCAAGGAAATGGGCTGGTTGAGAGATTCAACCGGACCCTCAAGGGCATGATTATGGGTCTGGAAGAACCCATGAGGCGTAAATGGGACGCCCTCTTACCATGCCTGTTGTTTGCATACCGGGAGGTGCCACAGAAGTCTCTAGGGTTCAGTCCCTTTGAGCTCCTCTATGGACACCCGGTGCAAGGACCTCTGAGTTTGGTCAAGGAAGGCTGGGAGCAATCTCCCAGGAAACCTCCCCAGGATGTATACAGTTACATGCTGGCATTCAGGAACCAGACTAGGCGTTTCAGAGAACTTGCTGAGGCAAATCTGGAAGCCAGCCAGGAGGAGATGAAGCGGTGGTACGACCAGAATGCCACTCTGGTAGAGCTTCAGCCTGGTCAGAAAGTGTGGGTCATGGCCCCTGTGGAGCCCTGTGCGCTCCAGGACAGGTGGACCGGCCCTTTTACGGTGGTGGAGCGCAAGAGTCCAGTTACCTATTTGGTGGACTTGCAGTCTCCCAGGAACCCCTTGCGGGTCCTGCATGTGAACCGCCTGAAATCCCACTTGGAGAGGTCCCAAGTGGGCATGCTCTAGCTACAGATGATGGAATGGAGGAGGAGACTGAGCCTCTTCCTGACCTCCTGTCAGCCCGAGAGCAAGATGGATCAGTGGAGGGAGTAAACCTCTCTACCTCCCTGACACCTGAGCAGCAGGCTGACTGTCGCCAACTGTTGGGACAGTTCCCTGACCTGTTCTCCCTGGTTCCCAGTGTCACTCATTGGTGCGTCCATGATGTGGACACTGGGGACAGTCTTCCTGTGAAGCACAAGGCTTACAGGGTGACTGACAGGGTCAGAGCCTGCATCAAGGAGGAGGTCTCCAAGATGTTTGCGCTAGGGGTGATTGAGTCCTCTAACAGCCCTTGGGCCAGCCCAGTGGTCTTGGTTCCAAAGGCTGCCGCGCCTGGTGCCACACCAGAACTCCGGTTCTGTGTGGACTACAGGGGACTCAATTCCGTCACCAGGACTGACGCCCACCCCATCCCCAGAGCTGATGAGCTCATAGATCGGTTAGGGGCTGCGCGGTACCTCAGCACGTTTGACTTAACGTCTGGGTACTGGCAGATCGCCCTGACTGATGGGGCAAAAGAGAGGTCAGCATTCTCCACACCAGAGGGGCACTACCAGTTCCGGGTGATGCCCTTTGGGATGAAGAATGCCCCTGCCACCTTTCAGAGGTTGGTCAACCAGGTGTTGGTTGGACTGGAGGATTTCAGTGCCGCCTACCTGGATGACATCGCAGTGTTCAGTGCCGGGTGGGAAGAACATCTGCGCCACCTCTGGGAAGTGTTGATGGCGCTGCGGAGGGCAGGCCTCACAATCAAGGCGAGTAAGTGCCAGATTGGGCAGGGTTCTGTGGTGTACTTGGGACACCAGGTTGGGAGCGGCCAGGTGGCGCCCTCCAACCGAAAATTGATACCATTCTGGCTTGGGAGCCCCCAAGACCCAGACAGAGGTGAGAGCCTTCCTAGGACTCACCGGGTACTACCGGAGATTCGTCAAGGGGTATGGCAGCATTGTTGCCCCCTTGACAGAGCTGACTTCCAAGAAGCAGCCCAGGAAAGTGATTTGGACTGACGCCTGTCAAAAAGCTTTTGACACCTTGAAGACTGCCATGTGCATGGCGCCTGTGCTCCAGGCACCCAACTTCTCCAATGAGTTCATTGTTCAGACGGACGCTTCAGAGCATGGTGTAGGGGCTGTTCTATCACAGATCAATGAGGAGGGCCTAGACCAACCTGTAGCCTTCATCAGTAGGAGGTTACTTCCCCGGGAACAGAGATGGAGTGCTATTGAGCGGGAGGCATTTGCTGTGGTCTGGGCACTGAAGAAGCTGAGACCATACCTGTTTGGGACTCACTTCCGGGTTCAGACAGACCACAGGCCCCTCAGATGGTTGATGCAGATGAGGGGTGAGAATCCAAAGCTGTTGAGGTGGTCCATTTCCCTACAGGGGATGGACTTTACGGTGGAACACCGCCCTGGTACAGAACACGCCAATGCTGATGGACTGTCCAGATTTTTCCGCCTTAGCGATGAGAACTCCCTAGGGGTAGGATAGTTCTCCCCACATTTCAGCTGGAGGGGACACGTGTTAGACCTGGCATCCTTGGCGTGGGTCTCCCTTCCATTTTTTTGTAATGCCTCCACTGTTGCCGATATGTTTTTGCTGGACTAGATGCTCATGGGCACTTTGCCGCTGCTAATCAGTGCCAAAGTGCAAGTGCTCCCTATCGTTAATTGATATATGTATTAGTGACTCCATGATTGGATGATTGGTTTACTTGTCAGTCCCTAGTACAGTGCACTCAGTGTGCCCAGGGCTTGTAAATCCAATGCCGCTGGTGGGCTTGCAGCACTAGTTGTGCCACCCACAGAAGCGGCTTGTAAAATGTGTCTCAGGCCTGCCATCGCAGAGCCTGTGTGCAGCCTAGGGCTGCCATGTCGACTTGGTGAGTACACCCACTTACCAGTCCCTAAACCTTCCCTTTACTGCATGTTGGTCACCCCTAAAGTAGGCCCTAGGGCAGGGTGCATTGTAAGTATAAGGTAGGACATGCCCTGGTGTGTGTGGTATGTCCTAATAGTGAATTACAGCCATTTTCGTTTTTCACTATTGCAAGGCTACCTGCTCCCCATAGGCCAGAATGGGCAGACTGACTATTACACCTTA
Organism: Calotriton arnoldi; assembly: GCA_963921515.1. NCBI lineage: Eukaryota > Metazoa > Chordata > Amphibia > Caudata > Salamandridae > Calotriton > Calotriton arnoldi. The sequence goes on along the minus strand of CAWUFW010021090.1, from coordinate 57,144 downwards.
TAGTCAGAACTGACCCAGGGAACATGGTAGAAAAACGAATTTAGTATGCCTGAACTCAGGATGATAAAATACATCTTTTAGTGAAGTTGGTTTTAACATTCTGTGTTTGAAAATACCACTTTTAGAAAGTGGGTATTTTCTTGTCTAAACTATCCAAGCCTGCCTCTGCTAGGTTGTGTATTCCTTGTCTGGAGATTGAGTGACAGGGGCTGGGGGTGGCTACAGGAGACAGGGTGAGTCAGCCCAGGGCTGAATAGAAAGATCTGCATCCAGAGTGGAGGGAGGAGTTGCACCTGGGTCTGAATAGGGCTGTGCCTGCCTTCCACAATGCTGGCTCCACCTCCTGCCGGGCGGCTGAGCACTCTGCCCCACATTCTGAAAGGAAAGAAGGAGTCAGAAAAACAAAGTGCTCCAGAACTGTCCAGAACTGGTTTTGGGCTAGGCAGAGGCCTCTCTGCCTTCAGAGAACAAAGGGAAACTGTGTATAAAAAGGGGACCCAGACCCCTAGGAAATGAGATCACTTTTGGGAACAAGAAGAAACCTTTGCTGAGGAGCGGAACCAAGAAGAAACTGAGGAGAGACTATCCCTAAGCCTGAAGTGCTGCTTGGGGGATTGGCCTGCAGTGGCTTGCCTGACTGCCAAAGAAAGGAGAAAGGAACTTTTGCTTTGCTGTGACTTTCATCAACTTGTGAAGGATCTCCAAGGGCTTGGACGAGAGCTTGCCCCCTGACCGAAGTCCCAGGACCATTGGACTTCACCCCCTTTGTGAATTGCTGCTGGAAACTCTGTTTCAGTGGCTGCAGAGGTAGGGAGCTGTGACCGACTCTCACGACCGACTCGGTGTCCTGTAAGCACCGCATCGAAGCACCGTCTCGCCCTGCAACGCACGGCCCTGGTCTCACCGACTCCGTCCAACGAGCCGCTGCCTGCACCGCATCGAGGGACAACGCGTCCTGCAACGCTTCGCTATGCCGAATCGAACTGGTCCGACCGACACGGTCACTGCTGCTGAGTTCGAGTCCTGTGACCGCACCGGAGTTGGGCACCGCTCGCACGCTTTGCGACGCACCGCCCGACTCGCACCGCTGTCCGGACTGATCGACGCCAGCTCCTGAATCCGGCTCCGTCGCCGCACCGCAACCTGCCAGCACCGCATCGAAGCACCGTCTCGCCCTGCAACGCACGGCCCTGGTCTCACCGACTCCGTCTCGACGGCGTCAACGAGCCGCTGCCTGCACCGCATCGAGGGACAACGCGTCCTGCAACGCTTCCTTTTTTGCATCGCGACCGCGACGAAAAGCCATCCGGCTCGCACTCCCGTGCCTGCCGCTTCAAGTAAAAGGTACTGTGACCGAGTCTGTCTACGCTGTGTTGGCCCGTCTCGACGCGGTCAGCTGGATTTGTTAGACTCTGTTTGATCTCAACATCGCCGTAGCCGGAGGAGGCTACCGACTCGCACAGAACCTTGAATTAAGCCTTTTTGATCAGTATTGTGGATTATTTTTGTAGTTTATGGTCTTGTGATAAATCTATATAAAGTATACCTATTTTTATAAATATATAACCTGTGTGGTGTCCATTTGTAGTGTTGTCACTTGATTACTGTATGTGTTCACAAATGCTTTACACACTGCCTCTGAACTAAGCCTGTCTGCTCGTGCCAAGCTACCAAGAGGGTGAGCAGGGGTTATTTCGGGAGTGTACCTACTTTCCCTGACTAGACGCAAGGGTCCCTATTTGGACAAAGGTACCTACCTCTGCCAACTAGAGACCGCCAAATCTAACAGCATGCAAACTTTCAGGAAACACATGAGAATGTTCACTCTGTGTTGTGTGGTGCAGCAACGTGGGGAGCAACTGCTGAGGTTGAGGGTGCAGAGGGTCACAGTGGAGTAGTCGCTGGAGGGCAGAGGGCCAGGGATCTTGGTGCTGGGCGTAGTCCAGATGCAGATGGGTGCAGGCAGGCTTATTTCTGGCGTGCCTTCTGCTGCACTTCCGCACCTTGGCAGCCATTAAGTAAGTCCTGGGATGGGGGTTGAGTGATGTCAGTACAGGCAAAAACACTAGCAAGTTGTCGTCACACAGTCACATGAATAAGCAGGTTTATTTCAAAAGGGCAACTTGTCATGGCACGTGCAAATATAAATCACTTATGATGAACTATTTGAAAATTCAAGTCATTGCATACATGCTTAATGCCATGCCAAGTATAAGAACACAATGCATTTCAAGTGGCAGTACACTGAGGCACAGAAACATGTGTGCAGTAGTAGCTGGTCTGATGTGCCACAAGTGGAATATTCCGGACATAAAAACATAAAACGTAGTCATGGAGGATCAAAGTTACAATCACCTAGCCTTAAAGTAAAGCATTCACCACACAAAGTCCACTTACAGGAATTGCAATGGAATCACCCAGAAAATAATGGAAACAAGAAAAACAACCCACAGGACAAAGAAAAAAAATTGCGTTTATTGTAAAAAAACAAAAACACACGAGGGGCATGGCTTGGATGGCAAGGTGGACGGCATGAAGTATGTCAGCTCTTTTTCACCTAATTCCCGTACACCATTAAGGCAGTGAAGATTACACAAGGAAGGATGATTACCAAAGGAGCATTTTTATGGAGGTTACAGGCTGAGATGACCACGGTCGAAGGCAGTTGGAAGAAGGGAAGACTAGCGACAGAGGGCTGACTTGATCCCAAAATGGTGCAGAGCATTATACTCGAATCTGCATCACCACAGAGAAGAACAGCAAAATACCTGGTGCTCAGCCTATCTACTGAGATTTGAATTGGGTAAGACTGTTTGGCTGGTGGTGGAGGCAGACTGAACACCAAATGTTGCAAATAAAAATCAAATACAGTCATGAGGTATCGGCTCTGCTGTACTGCCTGACTTCAACATGGCAAAAGAAACAATTGATGGACGGAATGCTGGGCAATGAAACATTCACCACCAGTCACAAGGATCTGGGTTAAATTCATCATTCTTTCGCTCACCACACCACCCCACCACACCTGGACTGTTCCCCCAAGGAACAGGGTCAAGACTGATTTGCATATGACTGGGTCCAAACTGGGGTGGTGTGGTGAGCAAAAGAATGATGGATTAAACCCAGATCCTTGTGACTGGGGGTGAATGTTTGCATTGTCCAGCATTCTGTCCATCAATTGTTTCTTTGCATATGTCACCCTAAGTGGGAAGGGTATGCCCAGATGTGGGTCCCGTGCTCACTACACCACTGGATTCAAGCTAGCCTGGTTGAGGAAGGGTGATGCCCTGAAACCGGTCCCAGGATGCTTGTTTCTGGTCCAGGGAGGACCTGGCTTGGCAGTTTGGGCTGGACTGTTCCCACAAGGAACAGGCTCAAGACTGATTTGCATATGGCTGGGTCCAAACTGGGGTGGTGAGGTGAGCAAAACAATGATGGATTAAACCCAGATCCTTGTGACTGGGGGTGAATGTTTGCATTGTCCAGTATTCCGTCCATCAATTGTTTTTTTGCATATGTCGCCCTAAGTGGGAAGGGTATGCCCAGACGTGGGTCCCGTGCTCACTACACCACTGGATTCAAGCTAGCCTGGCTGATGAATGGTGATGCCCTGAAACCGGTCCCAGGATGCTTGTTTCCGGTCCAGGGAGGACCTGGCTTGGCAGTTCGGGCTGGACTGTTCCCACAAAGGGACAGAGTCAAGACTGATTTGCATATGGCTGGGTCCAAACTGGGGTGGTGTGGTGAGCAAAACAATGATGGATTAAACCCAGATCCTTGTGACTGGGGGTGAATGTTTGCATTGTCCAGTATTGCGTCCAGCAATTGTTTCTTTTGCATATGTCGCCCTAAGTGGGAAGGGTATGCCCAGACGTGGGTCCCGTGCTCACTACACCACTGGATTCAAGCTAGCCTGACTGATGAAGTGTGATGCCCTGAAACCGGTCCCAGGATGCTTGTTTCCGGTCCAGGGAGGACCTGGCTTGGCATTTCGGGCAGGACTGTTCCCACAAAGGGACAGAGTCAAGACTGATTTGCATATGACTGGGTCTAAACTGGGGTAGTGTGGTGAGCAAAACAATGATGGATTAAACCCAGATCCTTGTGACTGGGGGTGAATGTTTGCATTGTCCAGCATTCCGTCCATCAATTATTTCTTTTGCATATGTCGCCCTAAGTGGGAAGGGTATGCCCAGACGTGGGTCCCATGCTCACTACACCACTGGATTCAAGCTAGCCTGGCTGATGAAGGGTGATGCCCTGACACCAGTCCCAGGATGCTTGTTTCCGGTCCAGGGAGGACCTGGCTTGGCAGTTCGGGCTGGACTGTTCTCACAAGGAACAGGGTCAAGACTGATTTGCATATGGCTGGGTCCAAACTGGGGTGGTGTGGTGAGCAAAAGAATGATGGATTAAACCCAGATCCTTGTGACGGGGGTGAATGTTTGCATTGTCCAGCATTCCGTCCATCAATTGTTTCTTTTGCATATGTCGCCCTAAGTGGGAAGAGTATGCCCAGACGTGGGTCCCATGCTCTCTACACCACTGAATGCAAGCTAGCCTGGTTGAGGAAGGGTGATGCCCTGAAACCGGTCCCAGGATGCTTGGTTCTGGTCCAGGGAGGACCTGGCTTGGCAGTTTGGGCTGGACTGTTCCCACAAGGAACAGGCTCAAGACTGATTTGCATATGGCTGGGTCCAAACTGGGGTGGTGAGGTGAGCAAAACAATGATGGATTAAACCCAGATCCTTGTGACTGGGGGTGAATGTTTGCATTGTCCAGTATTCCGTCCATCAATTGTTTTTTTTGCATATGTCGCCCTAAGTGGGAAGGGTATGCCCAGACGTGGGTCCCGTGCTCACTACACCACTGGATTCAAGCTAGCCTGGCTGATGAAGTGTGATGCCCTGAAACCGGTCCCAGGATGCTTGTTTCCGGTCCAGGGAGGTCCTGGCTTGGCATTTCGGGCTGGACTGTTCCCACAAGGAACAGGGTCAAGACTGATTTATATATGGCTGGGTCCAAACTGGGGTGGTGTGGTGAGCAAAAGAATGTTGGATTAAACCCAGATCCTTGTGACTGGGGGTGAATGTTTGCATTGTCCAGCATTCTGTCCATCAATTGTTTCTTTTGCATATGACTTCAACATGGCTTCACGCGTAGGCTTGTCAGTGCGGCACCGCACAAATAATTTCTGCAAATATCTGTGGTGATATAAACTTACAGATACAGCGCAATGTTGTTGCTTATCTGGTGTGTCATTTTGGGATCTCAAATTGTACTTGTGAAGTTCTAAACTACCAAAGAAACACCAATAGATCGAGTGAACACCGGCAACACTACTTGGTAGCTTTTTGCAGTAATGAGCTGAATGCATGTTAGCCCTATAAAGCGAAGCATTTCAGGTTAAGACAGGCCTTACTACACACATTATTGATAATCACTTTAGTATAAGCAATGGATTTCCAACTCAAATCATGCCTGTCCTCAGCATGGCTGCCTTGTAAGACTCCTCTCCTCAGTCTCTCTGGAATATGAAAGTCTATCTTAGAAGTCACCTAAGATTATACTGATATAGATTTGAGATCTAGGTTGTTTAGTAAGTACCTAGAAGAGCGTGTAACATACCAGTTTACTAAGCAGTGTAAGGATTAATCTATTGTGAAACACCCAGACCAATCTGTCTGTCCTCAAGAGGCCTGGGTGCACAAATACGTTAGCTGACAAGGGTCAGAATCTGCTCTACGTGTGTGGTTCATAAACATAAATTGGTTCTTCTTCTTCTTCACATAGAGGTCCAGAGCATATGTTAAGTGCTTATATTTTGCCATAGATCATGCGTCGAACAGGATCTATAATACAATTTACAAACACAACTTCCAGAAGAGGGCAACCATGGTGGAGAAGGACACTAAATTGAATCTCAAATATTTGAAAGCCGAACTGCCTTCACCGGACTCCACGATCAAAGGAAAAAATTATATAAACAGCACTATGGACATGATCCTGAGAAAACTGGCTGAGGTCCATAATTTGGCAAAGTTGACAAAATCCAACACAGATGCGATGCAACTAGAAATGACAGCCATGCAATCTGATATTAACTCAATCCCAAAACAAAATAACTGAGGCCAAGCAACGGATTAGCTCAGTAGATATGTCTGTAAGGGCAAATAAAGATCTCAAAGTGCTTCATTCTACAACAAAATCTCTCCACAGGGACCTCTTTGAATTATAAGATAAAAATTCAGCCACAGCCCATGCAGGTAAGAGCAGTGGGGGGGTGGGGCAGTGTGGGGGGTATTTCGACGGACGATGACAAGGGAAATTAATTATTTATTTAATTTTCCCTCGTCATCGTCTGTCAAAATCCCCCCCACCAGGCCCCACCGACCCACTGCTCTTACCTGCACGGGCCGCAGCTGTAAAAATTACAGGGGGACCCTACGTATCTTTGGTATTGCGGGAGGTGTGGAAGAAACATGTGACTCATGTATCTCCTTCTTGGAAAGATGGTTACCGCAAGTCACTGACCTGTCCTTCAACAAGGGCTCTGAACTGGAAAGGGCACATCGTGTTCCAGCATTTAAACCTCTGAGCAAACAGCTCACAAGAAAGATTGTGTTCATGGCTCTGCACTTTCAACACATGGAATTGATCTTGAATTATATGCGCATAAACCACCACATTCTCTGGAATGGTCAAAAAATCTATGTATCACAGGACTACTTGAAATCAACAATTGACATTAGAAAGGGCTTCTTGATGCTGCGCCCTAGACACAAAAACATCAACCTTCAGTTATCCTTTGCTCGTCGGGCAAAGTTCAGAGTGTCCGCAGATGGGAAACATCCTGTCTTTGTTTACTGCAAAGATCTCTCAGCCTTTCTAGATGGGAGAGAAGAACAAGGAATGGAAACTCAACACACCAACACAAACAAGAGGAAATGTTAAACTCAAACACTTGCTGGTTAGATTGATCTCTGTATTTTGATTATCCAGAGCTGCGTCATACTCTACTTACACCACATACAGATAGGTTATCTTTTCATATCTATATTGTTTATAATGTCACACCCTGTCTAGCTCCTTTATTCTCATATAGGGGCTTATTCTGTGTGGATTCTGTCAAAGAATTTATACTATGTTATGGTTTTTATTCTCTTGTAAGGACTCTAACTCATATACATTTCAGTGTTGTAATGCTCACCGAATAGTGTAGACCAAGTCTTTCCGAATTAGGAATTCATCCTGAAGATTAAATATGACATGCCTATGTTCTAGGCTTACTGTGCTAGCATTGTAAGATGTCTCTCATTCAGGGCAAAATAACTGCCACAAAATCAGATACACTCCCACATAGCTACTTGATAATGATCCTGCTACCGACCTTGAATTGTACATGAACCTTTGTTTTCCTACGTCCCACAAAGCAATTAGACTTCCCTATTATAGGCCTTATGATGACTTTAACATAAACTTATTTTTGTTTTGTATGTTCTATCCATGACACCACTGCCATTGTGGTGGCGCTTCTCCGTTGTCTCTCCCACTTTGAATGTTGGGGTTTGGGCGGGTGGTGGAGTGGGACAGAGGCTTGGGGTGAGTTTATCGGTTTGGATTTTCCTTCTATGTTAATTTATACTTTTGTTTTGCGTTTCCCTTTTTATCCCATATTTCTCATCATTACCATTGCAGACCAAATCAAGTGGTTTCAATTCTTACCACAACCTCAACAGGTGGTTCCTGGGCTAACCCATGTTCTTAGACTTTGTGTACACTCAAAACTGGCAATTTCAGGGGTGTATACAATTCTGTTCCTGAAGACATGCTTCTTTTTAGAACAACACTTGTTTCTCTTCACTCAGGCAACAAGTCGATCACAGATCATCTAAATATTCTTCCACTATTGTGAATTCCCTCTTATTGACAACATAAAGGAGTTATTGATTAATGTTAAGGGACTTAATCATCCCGTTAAAGTTGTAAAATCTCACATTACCTATTTAAACTCAAAGCAGACATAATCATGTTACAAGAAACTAAAATAGGTACTAGAGAAGCATCTACATTTAAAACCATTTAGACAAGTGAGGTAATATGCTAACCCACAGTAAACAAAAGAAATGGAGTGATGACTTTGATCTCCAAAAGATCAGATTTAAAGATAGACTCACATTCTGTATACACAGAGGGTAGGTGGATGATCACAAAACTTTGCAAAAATGTCAAATACATACGTCATTACCTTATACGGTCTAAACACAGACAAACCCACATTCTGGAGCTCCCATTCTGACAAATTAGGTCAAATCCCAGATGACAAATTAACATTAGTTGGAGGCGACTTCAATCTTCCTCTGGACACAATTCTTGACAGACAATCCAAATGCACATATCATGTCCCGAAATCCTACAAGGCCCTAGTAAAACAATGCTCTAAATATAATTTGCGCGATTGCTGGAGACTCCAACATCTGGATAATAGAGACTAAAAAATTTTCTTTAACCCATATAACTCTGATTCCTGAATTGATTATCTCCTCATTTCAGGCCCGTACACCCACTTAAATGACCAAACAGATATACTTCCCATCCCATATCCCAGAATGGGATCTCAGATCACTCATATATAATAATTACACTCATTAGTATTAATCCCAAACCGTAAAAAATGGTGTTTTAACAACGACATTCTTAAGAATGATGCGAACAGGGAATCCATAGAAAGAGCTACTATTAACTACTTCAATGATAATACATCTCCTGAAATTTCATTACCCATATTTGGGATGCACTTAAAGCAACCTTAAAGCAACCTTGAGAGGCACTACAATAAATTTGCAAGCAAATCTAAATAAAAACAATCACCGTAAAATATCAGAACTGGAAAAAGAAATTAAAGAGCTTGAGGCGGCCCACGTAGCGAAACTAGATAGCTGCACCCTCAACTTACTTACAAACAAAAAATACGAATAGAATAGAATACTAAGCAAGAAGGCAGGGGTTTGGATCAATAGATTCAGAAGCTTAAAACTCTGTGAAGTGAACAAAGCAGGTAAAATACTTGCATCCTACTTAAAACACAAACAAAGCTAAAAAGGTATTACCGCATTTAAAGACAAGACAAGCAATACACAAACAAACCCTCTAAAAGTTTTTGAGATATTCAAAGAATTGAAGGAAACTGTATACAAGAATGACTCACAAGCTTCCCTTGATGACTGTAAAACCTACCTAGATAAGATACATCTCTCACAAATAAACAAGAAGGGTAAAACAGCACTCAATTCACCATTCAGTGCAGAGGAAATATCCAAGGAGATAAAATCTCAAAAAAGTCGAATAAAGCCCCTGGACCAGATGTCTTTACCGAAATTTTTATAAAGCTTTTTCCAACTCATTCACACCTACTTTGGCAGAATTATTTAATTATTTTGCAGATTCATTATCTATTTCCGGCACCACAGTGAAGTCATAATAGTAGTTCTACTAAAAGAAGGTAAAGACCCACTATTATCAAAAAATTATCTAGGAGATGGTTTTAGTAAAATTATGGCTCTATACAGTTGGGCTCATCTCAACTCCATTTAACCTCGAGAAAGACATGAGGCAAGGATGTTCACTCTTTCCTTCCTTTTTCATATTGGCTCTTGATCCCTTAATCCATAATATACAATCCAGTGCCCAAATTTCAGTCATTAATTTCAATAACACCATTGTAAAAGTGACAGCATATGCAGATGACATTTTAATTGTTACCAAAAATGCAAATTATCTATAAGCCCTTATAAACACAATTGACAATTATGCCTCAGTATCAGGCTACAAACCTAACAGAGATAATTCAGAAGTAAAAGGCCTTAATGTATTAAGGTCTAAGGATAGTCTAGGACATACAAGACTAAAATGGCAACCACATCACCTGAAATATTTGGGCATAGAATTCGACTTAGACAAGATAGATAGCATTCAACACAATGGTAAAATCACACTAAAGAAAGTAGAAAATCTAAATGTATCACCTGGAGGGGGCATATTGTGAGAATTAGGATGATGGTAATGCCGATAGTCAACTACTTAATTGGCATGCTCCCCTTTACACTATCAGATGACTTTCACTAAAAACTGGACAAACTTATAGGGAACTTTATATGGCAAAACATATGACCTAGGATATCAATAAAAAACATTTTGGCTGCTCTGACATCGCAGCAGCGGCGGTGAAGGTGAAGGTGTGTGTTTCCTGCCCTGGTGGGACTGGTGTCCCAGGGTTTACTTCCTAATTCGGTTCTCCCTGCCCCACAGCGATTGTCAACTGCGAGAGGACTACAAGCCCCAGAGAACATAGCGCCATACACACCTGTTGCCTGCGAGAGGGAGGCGCTCAACATCGCGCATAAAGCGCTGCCTCTCCTCCGCGGCGCGGGACGCTATTTTGGCTGCTCTGACATCGCAGCAGCGGCGGTGAAGGTGAAGGTGTGTGTTTCCTGCCCTGGTGGGACTGGTGTCCCAGGGTTTACTTCCTAATTCGGTTCTCCCTGCCCCACAGCGATTGTCAACTGCGAGAGGACTACAAGCCCCAGAGAACATAGCGCCATACACACCTGTTGCCTGCGAGAGGGAGGCGCTCAACATCGCGCATAAAGCGCTGCCTCTCCTCCGCGGCGCGGGACGCTATTTTGGCTGCTCTGACATCGCAGCAGCGGCGGTGAAGGTGAAGGTGTGTGTTTCCTGCCCTGGTGGGACTGGTGTCCCAGGGTTTACTTCCTAATTCGGTTCTCCCTGCCCCACAGCGATTGTCAACTGCGAGAGGACTACAAGCCCCAGAGAACATAGCGCCATACACACCTGTTGCCTGCGAGAGGGAGGCGCTCAACATCGCGCATAAAGCGCTGCCTCTCCTCCGCGGCGCGGGACGCTATTTTGGCTGCTCTGACATCGCAGCAGCGGCGGTGAAGGTGAAGGTGTGTGTTTCCTGCCCTGGTGGGACTGGTGTCCCAGGGTTTACTTCCTAATTCGGTTCTCCCTGCCCCACAGCGATTGTCAACTGCGAGAGGACTACAAGCCCCAGAGAACATAGCGCCATACACACCTGTTGCCTGCGAGAGGGAGGCGCTCAACATCGCGCATAAAGCGCTGCCTCTCCTCCCGCGGCGCGGACGCGCGCGGGCTGCGCCCGGGCGAAGCCCGAGCCAAGGGCGGGCCCGTCCTTGCCCGTCATTGCCAGGAAGAGGCAGGGCAGGGCTAGACCTTTTGATCTGCTGTTTGGGACATGAATTAGAAAACTCCGAAGGTACTGTGTGTCACCTTGAATATCAGGCTTGTTATATAGTTGTGATTTACTTGCTCTAGGGATTTATTAAGCTGTTGGAACTAGCGGGAATGTTGTAATGTTTTAAAGTTTGCTATTCCTCACTTGGCATAGGATATTTTCTGTTTATTTTATTCTTCTGTTATCTATTTGGTTTGATATTAAAATGGGCAAAAGAAAAACTACAGAAGGGGTGGGGAGGATAAGTGTATCTGCTGATGAGAAAGATAAAGGGAGAAAGGTCAGGAAAATAACAAAAAAAGCAGATGTGACCGATAGTTGTGTTATGAATAGAATAGATAATCTCATCACTGAGTGTGAAGGGCTTTTGGGAGTTGATCCATCAGCCTCCTCACTAATCTCTTCCGACCCCGCTAACTCTCTATTAGCGAGACAATCTACTGACCCACGCCCAATTACTATCCCACCAATGTTTCAGAAAAACTACCGCATGGATTTAGTGGCTTTTAAGGAGATCGCACGATCAGGTTCTGAATTGCATTCAGTGACCCATGCATCTTTCCAACTACCTATTTCCCCTGCCCGGGGTGTGAGTTGTCATATTGAACCTATAGTCATTTGTGCCAATCGCTTCTCAGTATTGGCAGGGGAAGATGAAACTTGTGAAGAAGCTCAACCTTCTGCTCCAATGACAACCTTGGAGAAAAGCCCAAATGTGATGGACGACACTTGTCCCTTCTCATTAAAGACTCTCTTGCAAGTTATTAAATCACTTCAGAAAGAGGTCGGATCTATGAAAGTGATGATCACGGACCTTGTGGCCACTGTCAAACTTTTAACTCCTAATAATATATCACAAACATCAGACATTTGTGCACCATCTAATCTGTGTCAGCCACTAATATCGGGAGGTTTAGTAGACAGTGGCCAACAATCAGCTACCATAATCTCCATGGGACGAGCCGCTAAGGCTCTGCCTACTAACTCAGCGGGTCCATTAGGAACTCACTTTTCAAAGGCTTTGCATAAAGATCCTTATCTTAAGGCTGTCGAGAATGGCAGAGGGTGGGTTGAAACTTTACCGGTTCCATCTTTGGCTAGAAATATACCTGTTCAACAAAATAGGCAATTATCTCGCTTTTCTACTAAGTCGCAGACAGTTTTTATGGTAAATGTTCCCAAAATAGGTTCAAGGTATGAGAACTCCGACTCCTTAATAAACAAGTCCATACATTGGATACGTCACGTCAGGGGCTGTCGCTCACTGATTAGGGAAGATATAGTCAGAGCACGGAGATGTGTGTCAAACGACCAGCTCACTGACTGTATCGAACTTACTCTCTCCAATTCAGATTTAGCAGAGAACCTCCTGGCCTTAGAGTATAGAACTTGCTCCCCAGATTCTTCGTCTATTCAGATCAGACGCTTTTCGATAACTGGTGGGGCTAGGGCTCAGGATAGTTCAAAGCCATTATCCATACCAGAAGGCTCTACTTTAGAGGCGGTTGATTGACTATGTCACGCTCACCAACCTCGACAGAATTTAGATCTTGCCCCAACCATTAACAAACAAAGTGCCCCTAATATTGTTCGCCCGAGTAGGTCTCCTCGTGATCCCCTGATTTTGATACAATCAAATAGCCATAATGGTGATCAAAGTTGTAGTCCGACGAAACAGGGGGATGTTACATTTTTGAATATTTCTGCTTCGCCTCCTGTTCCATCTTTTCCGACAAGACAGACTTTGGCTTGTGATGGGGTCTCAGCACCACAACTCAAAATCTTGTCTTGGAACATTGCAGGTCTCCAAAGTAAAATGATTCTCCCTGATTGGAACGACCTGATTGAAGAACACCACATCTGCATATTCCAAGAGACTTGGAGCTTGACACCATTATATAAATCTGGTTATACTTGTTTTTTTAGATCTGCTATTTCTAAGGGGAGAGGACGGCCCTCTGGAGGCCTCATTATTTGGATAAAGATCGATTTGGACTGTAAAATCATAGAACATCATTGTGATAGCCCAGACATAATGTGGCTTTCGATAAAAGGAGCCAGGGGTGGTAAAACTATCGAGCTGTACAACGTTTACATAAGGGGTACACCAGGGGGTAAAATGTCGAATATTGTTTCTTCCTTGGAACATGAGCTCGCTGGACGTCCTTCAGATTCGTTTGTTATGATAGCAGGAGATTTTAATTGCACCTTTGAGCCACTGGGCTCCGAAGATCTGTTGGGGAATGAGGAAGAAGATACGAAGTGGGGTGTTCCTTTGTTAAATATACCTCCGATTAAGAAATGGTCCCAAATCGTAATTCAGATTAATGCACTTGCCCTAGAAATAGGATTGAGGGCAGTGAATGGGAGAACAGCTTCCGATGCTCTAGGAGCGAATACTTTTAATAGAGTAAACTGCTCCTCACGTATTGACTACATATTGGTAGATTTGAGACTTTGGAATCTGATAATAGATATGGAAGTGCTAATTTCTTCTGATAGTGATCACAATACACTTAGTTTAAGTATGGAAATCCCTCCTGCCTTTCTCTGTTCCCCAAATCAGACCCAAGGGCCCTTTATGATTACGAAGGAATTGATTCCCTCAGGATGTAGAAGGCTCCTTAAATGGCCTAGAATCGCAACACATGAACCGTCGATGATGGGCATTAGTCACGCATTGAGTATAAACACTGCTCTATTGCTGGAAGCTCTTGGTGAAGTAGATGGTCTGGCTAAGATTCCGAATTTATACAGTAGATTGGTAGAACAGATTGGTACGTATTTTATAGTGAATAACACACCTAGATTGAGCAGTGATGTTAAAAAGCTCAATTCTTGGTATAATGGGGAGTGTAGAGCAAAAAGAAAGCCTTGGTCATAGCAATTAAAAATAAAGACTGCTCCTTAGTGAAGGAATCTAGAAAGAACTACAAAACTGCCACCCACCGTGCTAAGCTGGAGTGGGATGAGTCCCATTGGCAGAAGTTGAAAGAGGCAAGTGTAGCTAGAGACCCCAATCTTTTTTGGAATTTGGTTAGGTGCTCAGGAAATAAGGATCCAAGACTTATTCCTAACCATATTACAAATCACGATTGGTTTAAACATTTTGGAAAGCTCTACTCTGGGACTGATTTATCCCCTCAAGAGGGTTTACATAATTATTCGACTCCCCATTCTACCCTGAATACTGTTGATCTCTTTACTCTTGAGGAAGTGGAGGCTGCCATAAAGAAAATAGTCCCAGCAAAAGCCCCGGGCCCTGATGGCCTTCCAGGAGATCTCTTTCTTGCTGACTCCACTAATTGGGCAAACTATGTTATGCTTTTAATTAATTCTATTGCGAGGGGTTGTCCAGTACCGGAGTCTTGGAAGGGTGCAGAGGTGGTCCCTATTTTTAAAAAAGGTGCTAGGGACGACCCAGCTAATTACCGCCCGATCAGTCTGATCGACGCTATGCAGAAATTAGTCGGCAGAGTGCTATTGCAGAGAATCCACCAATGGGTGGATGAAGAGAATATTCTCTCCCAATATCAAGCGGGATTTAGGGCTTGCACGGGGACGGTGGACCAAGCATTTAGGCTGCTTTTAATTTATTGGAAGGTGGTTTTAATAGGCAAGGGCAGCCTCTATTTGGCATTTATCGATCTAAAGACTGCCTTTGACCTAGTTCCCCGTGAGCGGCTTTGGCACCTGTTAGATGAAATGGGTATGCCACCTTTGATACTTAACCTGCTGGTTCGCCTACACGAGGGCACTTATGCCCAAGTGAGATGGGGATCCCAAGGACAAAAAACGGATAGGATCCCTGTGAACAGAGGGGTTCGTCAGGGATGTGTCCTGGCTCCCACCCTGTTCTCCTTATATATGAATGGGGTGGTTAGCTTTCTTCAAGAGTCTCCGTCCGACGCCCCTGCTCTGGCCGGTGATAGGGTCCCTACCCTTCTCTTCACAGATGATACTCTGCTTATCTCCAAGACACCAGTAGGGCTACAAAAACTTTTAGATAGATTCTATCTTTTTGCGAAGCCCGGGGTTGATTATTAATACTACAAAAACAAAATTAATGGTGTTCAATCCCTATAGGTCACATAGAGGTGATTTTACTTTAGATGGAATTAGCTTGGAGAAAGTAACAACATTTGACTACTTAGGATTAAGGTTAGCTGAGACAATGCAGTGGAAATACCACATTGATAAAATGCTCTTAAATCATAAACGTGTGGCAGGAGCATTAATAAGAGAACACCGCTCCTCACATAGCAGACCTGTGGCCCCTGCCTTAACAATTTATGCAGCCAAGGCACTTAGTTCGGCACTTTATGGTGCCGAATTATGAGGCTTCGAGAATGTGGATAGCATCAGCAGATCCGAACACAAATTTTTCAGAGATCTGGTGATGCTTCCCGTAATGTCCCTCTGAAGCCACTAATGAGTGATATGGGTAGGCACTCCTTCAAAGACATAGCCAGGCTGCGGCCATTGTTATTCTGGGCTCGTTTGTGCCGAACCCCAGAGCTAACCAGTTATGCCTCCGCGCTCAACGAAGTGATGGCCTTGGATGGCAACCAGAGAATTGGCTGGGTCCTCAAGCTTAAAAACTCTTCTTGCTCTTGGGTTTAAAGAGTCATGGGACACGCAAATTCCACCTTCCAAAGTTGATCTTAAAAGGTCTTATTGGGCTTGGGTTAATGCCCAGGAACTCAGTACCCAAAGGGTAGGAAGACTCACAGAAGAATTTTATCTCCATAAGCAACATATTTTTTTGAACCATACCTAGATTTTATCCAGTCACCACGGGACAGAGCACTCTTTATACAGTTCAGGGTAGGTTCGCTCCCGGTTCGGGAGCTAACTGCAAAATGGGGTGCACCATACCAGACACCAGCAGGATGCCCCTGCTGTAGAGCACCAACCGAGAGCTTAGCTCATTTTATGTTTGCCTGCCCTGCTTATAGGAATGCTAGAACGAGATGGCTTAAACCTATCTGCAGACAATTGGGTACACAAGAACATCGCACTGCATTACGCATCTTAAAATCAGATGCACGCACCCTCTTTGCCTGTGGCGTTGCAAAATATCTCAATTGTGCCTGGATCATAAGGTTCAAATTTTTGTGTTTAGCACCTTAATGAATTATCATGTTTTTATGATGTTTTTTAGCTTTGTCTTGTACAGATGTATATCGTATTGTAGTTTATAGTATAGCCATTCTTCTTGTTAGACAAAAACGTACATCGTATCCACTTAAAGAAAATGTGTTAGAATGAATCTATTTCTATGATGAATTGCACTAGAATGAAATTATTTTTATGATGTTTTATACCTTTTAATACTTTGTTTCTAAGTTTTTATTAGGTATTGTGATGCATAAATTGATTATATTGGGTTTTTGATACTAATTGATGTCTTTTTGGTAAATTTTAAGGTCCTCGTCGAATACTGTAAGATAGTTAATGCTTTTAAGATACATGTTTATCGAAATAAAGCTATTTGACATGACATGAATAAAAAACAAAACAATGTCTTCCAATCAATTTAGATGGAGTAAATCTAGCTAACTTCACTCCACTCAGCCTCCCCATTCTGGGATAAGGTATACAATTTTATCTCAATACTGTTTGGCTTCCAACCCAAAAATGAATTCACATTTCTCATTAATGGATTCCTGGACCTACGGGTGAGTTCCACTAATGATAAACTCCTATTGGACATTCTCTTAACAGCTGCTTGCAAGTCTGTGATTAGTAACTGGAAAAACACCTCCACCACCTCATTCAAGGTACGTCTAAATTGGATCATTCACTTAACAGGAGCAGACAACATTTCACTCCACATTACTCTCTCCTGGACAATCTTCTCCTTACGTTCTCTTATTCTTCCCTGGCCTCTCTAAGAATGCTAAGTGTAATACGTTTATAAACACTGATTGTAATAAGTTTATCAACACGTTGCAATTTATATGATAAACTGCTTGATGGCTGTACCAAATTTCATGCATACTGGCTACAATAATCTCTGCTTCACCAAGAGAGTATTGTTGTATGTTACAAGAAGGTTTGCTTCAAGAGATTGATAGACCTTCTACTCTTGCCTGGTAAGTTATCTTTTGTATTTGATTTGTTTTCATTATCACTTTCTACATTGGTATGACACCCTTTTTAGTTTTCACTTTCTGTAAAATCCAATAAAGATTTTTTGAAATAAAAAACAATTTCCATACACCCATGAGCATCATAACAACAGCTACGCAAAAAACATCACAACTGGATAATAGTATCACTGGAAACTTTTGCTGCATCATTGCTGAATTAGCAAAGCAGACTGAGAGACAAATCAGTCACATATGTATTATCGGATGTATGACGGAAGAACAAATTTGTTAATAACTAAGGTTTCTACAACGCCAGCTGTACAAAGAACGTCCCTCTACAACAACAGTCTTATACACACGTCATTATCATGCCTGCGCATAAGCTTACATTAAATGTACATTAAATGTACATTTACCACGAACACCAGTATGACGAACTCTAGTATCATGTATGCTGTTACAACGCAACATTGAAATATATGTAAAAAAGTACTTTTTTATGAAAAAGGAAATATTAGTATTATAAATTACTATGAAATAAGAAAATAAAGCACCTCAGTAATGTAAATGAACTCACATTTCATGTTTAATCATTATTTAGAAACATATCACAATAAAGCTATTTGTTTAATAAAAGCGTTTCAGGTACCCCATTTGTATTGTAGTAATCCTTTAATTTAACCCTATGAATGCAGCTTCTCCTAAAGTAAAATGGCCTTTGTTGTGAGAAACTCGAAATAACGTCATAGTTCAATGAACAAAATAAATACACATTCAGTCAGATTCTAACCCACAAACCATACACAGTACAGAACATATTTCTGTTTGAATAATGGCATACCCCTCCAAAATCATATACATGCAGCTATTCACCATTTTGAGCTCCGTGGTACACTGACACTGCTCGTGACATCGACAACAACAATGTTCACACAAAACACCTTTTGTTTTATCTATTTTAATCTGAATATCCAAAAATAATGTAATATTTTTTATATCAAAAGATTATTGACTGATTTTTCAGATACCTTAATTTTGAGACACTCGTTTGAATCCTATTAATGTAAGCCAGTATTTTAAATACATTTTAGATGACTTTAATTCAGAACTAAGCAGAATTTTATACTAATTTTATTTATTTTTACAAAATCTAAATAAATAGACATATATTAGTAATAAACAGCTTTCATCAGTGGAAGGGCTTGACAGAGACTTTAGAGGCTAAAATAGTAATGTCACTAGACTGAGGGCATCCCTCAGTGCAGGTGCTGGACAGTGACTGTGGGGCTTAAATTATTATTCTAACCTCGCTGGGGGCGTCCCTCAGGGCAGGTGCTGGACAGTGACTGGGGAGGCTGAATTACTATTCTAACTCTGCTGGGGACGTCTAACACAGCCAGCAAGAGATCCATGGAGCCCCTTACATACACATTTACAGATTCATAAAGTGACTAAGAGAGGCAGGCACGTACCAACATATTTAATCACATATCCAATAACACACCCTCATAGGTACTGAGACACTCAGTTAGGTATGTACTGGGGAAGTGGCACTAATAACTCATGTATCCAGGCCTGCCACAGTTAGAGCATGTATTTGCACTTCTGGTAAACTGAGTTGAGAATTAAAACATGTTGCTAAGCCTTCAAGTCTTCTTCTATTACATATAAGACACGCCTGAGATTGGATGTAGGTAGGCTATAAGGCAGGGAGCTATGACCTTAAGATAGATCCTTATATGCACACTATGGGACCCATATGTCTAGTTTTATATGCAGTCTCCTACCTATACTAGTCACACACTGACAGAGCCACTTAAACATTCACTCACACAAACATACAGCTCTTATGTGACCAGCAGAAACACGCACAGTTGCACACAAAGTTTAATACCCTAAAACCCACTAATACAGCCAGCAAGTATTCCACGCAGCTCTTTACATTGAGATTGATAGTGCCATTGAGTAACTAGGAGACCAGGACATATATCAATATACTTACTTACATATCCAATGACACACCCACATTGTCACTGAGACACTCGGTTAGGTATGTACTGAAGAACTGTCACTAACAATTCATGCATCCAGACAACTAGGCCTTTAAACATATCATAGGCCTGCTACAGTAGTGTGTATATGCAGTATCACTGGTAGGCCAGTTGTCATTCAAAACATGTTGCTAAGCCTTAAACTCCTGATGTGCTACGTATAACTCACTCCTGAGATAGGCTGCAGTGGTGGCTTCTCCGCTATAGTGGAGGAGCATTGCCCCACTGCCGGGCTCAGAGCCAGCAAATGTAAAATAAAACGATGTTCTTGCATCGTTTTATTTTACATTTGCCGGCTCGTAGCCAGCGGTGTTGGGAGGGGCGTGGCCCAAGCATGGGAGGGGGAGGAGGAGTGCTAGTGCACTCCACTCCCTGAGTACTCATGTGTATTTTGCCGGCCGTGTCAGGCCGACCAAAACACACATGCACACTTAGGTTTTCTCCAGCCCAGCTGCATTGAGCAGCCGGGCTGGAGAAACCCCACAGAGGTCTGAGCAGGGCGTCCTTCCTGCCTGCTCAGACCAATCCCTGCACTGCTCTGCAGCACGGGGATTGGACAGGGAGTCTGTACCAGGGGCTGCTGGGAGCAGGCAGGAAGAGGAGAGGCGGTGTGACGAGACGCGACGCTGGAGGCGGCAGGCAGCAAAAGGTATGTTTAAAAAAAAAGAAATGGTATTCCCCCCATGGGACGCCTCCCATGCGACCCCACCCGCCCCACCAGCCTTTGTTTATGGCGGCCACCGCTGGTAGGCTGTAGGTAGTCTATAGGGCAGGGAGTTATGAGCTTAAAAGATAAGAGATGCTTCACAAATGTCCAGTTTTCGCCGCAGTCTCCTACCTTTACTGGAATTGACATACCTAGATAAAAAAGGATTGAGACACTAATACACCTAGTCACACACTGACAGAGGCACTTAAACATTCATTCACGCAAACATACAGCTCCTATGTATCCAGGAGGAATGGAGGCAGTTGCACACACAGTTTAATACCCTAAAACTCACTAACACAGCCAGGACGTATTCCATGCAGCTCCTTACATACAGATTGATAGTGCCATAGAGTAACTAAGAGATCCAGACATATATCAATATACTTACTTACATATCCAATGACACACCCACATAGTCACTGAGACACTCGGTTAGGTATGTACTGAAGAACTGACATTAACAAGTCTTCCATTCAGACAACTAGGCCTTTAAACATATCTCAGGCCTGCTACAGTAGAGCATGTATATGCAGTTTCCTGAGTTAACATTCAAAACATGCTGCTAAGCCTTAAACTCCTCTTCTACAACATATAAGTCAGTCCTGAGATAGGCTGTATGGCAGTCAGGTATTAGTGTAAAATATAAGACATATTGTTTCAAGTGTGTTTGAGTTACGCGCGCAGCCTACCCGTACTAGAACTCCCATACCTATATGTAAAAGAATAGAGCTACTAATACACCCTCTCACACAATGACAGAGGGACTTAAACATTCACTTACCCTTTTATGTAGTCAGCAGTAATGCAGGCAGTTGCACACATAGTTAAATACCCCAAACACACTCACACAGGAAGTAAACAATCCATGCAGTCCCTTATATACACATTTAAAGAGCCATAGAGTAAGTAAGAGAGGCAGATATATACCAACATACTTAATTACATATGCTATTACACATACACATAACAAGTGAAACACTCATTTAGGTATGTACTGAAGAAATTACACTAACAAGTAATCTATCCAGACAACTAGGCCTTTAAACATATCTCAGGCGTCCTATAGTAGAGCATGTATATGTAGTTTTCCTGCTAGGCTGAGTTGATATTCAAAACATGTTGGTAAACCTTAATCTCCTCTTGTTCTACATACAAGTCATTCTTGAGATAGGCTGTAGGTAGGCGATAGAGCAGGGAGCTATGAGCTTAAAAGATAAGGGATGATGCTTCTAGTTTTATTTAGTTAGATGCGCATTTGGCGACGTAGCTGTCCAGTATAGCTTCAGTCTACAACCCATACTGAAACTCAGATATGTATGAGTAAAGAGATAGTGCCTGTAAAGCACCCAGTCAGACAGTGACAGAGGCACTTAAACATTCACTCGCACACATATACAGCTCTTATTGTTTACTACTAACACAGCCAGTAAGGGATCTATTGAGCCGTTTATATACAGATTTACAGATTCACAGAGTAACTAAGATAGGCAGGCATGTTCCAACCTGCTAACTTACACAATAACATACACACTGAGGCACTCAGTTTGGTATGTACTGCAAAATTGTACTAATATCTCATCCATCCAAACACCTAGGCCTTTACACATGTTTTATGCCTGTTACAGTAGACAGTGTATATGCATTGACACTGTTATTCATACAGTGACACACCCAGACACAGACTGATGCATGCTTTGACATATCTACTGAAACACTGATACATACACTGAAACATTCAGTGGTTTTCTCATACATACAATGACAATTATTCACGCATGCATACTCTGACACAACCAAACAGACAGTGATAGATATAGTGACACACCCAGGCATGCACTGAAGGACACACTAAGATAGCTAGATACACACCAGCATATATTTGAACAGAACCATATACTAAAATATACTCTTACACACTGAAACACACTTTTATGCATATTATAACATATGTGTGTATAGATGTGGACTAAGAGATGTATGCAACATTTTGGAAACTAAAATCACCATTTATGTAGTTTGCTTAAAATAGTTAATTCATACTTCATTCTGTAAAGGTAAATGTATTCTTTATTTGCTTTCTAGAAACCTACTTCTATTTTAAAAAGAAGATTTAGAATGCCGGACAAGAAAGAAACAGAGAAAGAACTATTACAAACTTCAAAGTGAGAAAGAGAAGGAAAATAAGGTGGAGAATGTCCAGAGCAATAAAAGAGAAGCTGGTAAGCGTACTAAGCAGTTTTTGAAAATATTGTACCAGAAAATCCAGAATAAGGGTAAAGTGTTATGTAGAAATGGAGTTTTATCTTCATCTAGGAAAAAGGAAGGACTACACATTTCTGACAGTAGGAATTGTTGTAAGAAAGCAGGGAGTTTATCAAGGAGACAGAAACAGTTTAAGGAGTTATGAGCTAAAATGTTTCAACTAGAGTAATACAGAATTTGCTAAAAAGGATGAAGAAATAAAAAAATAGTACTGCTGCATTTAAGCAAGAGCAACATATTAAGAGCATGGTTGATTAAGCATTTGCTTTGAAGAGGAAACTATCTTAATAGTGAATAGAATGAGGACACTAGACTAAACAGTACTGTGTATAAAGAAAAAAACCTTAGAAAAAGACTTATTAACAGAACATTTTTTTTGCAAGATTTTTAAAGGTGAATGGAAGCATACCTCCAATACAGAACCTAATTTTAAGGAGGAAAGCAATTTCCAAGAGAACACACTTTGCATACAGTTGATTCAACTGGTCATTGTTATGAGGTAAAACATTGTACTCCTATTGCAAAAGAGGAGATGGTTCTTAGGAATGTAGAGGAAGAAGTAGCTGAAGAGGTAAAAGGGAGGCAAAGACAGGCCCTTGTATACAAGTGGAACTGTACTAGTATTTGCAGTGTTCAGCAGAAATCAATTGACACATTTAGAGAATTTTTACATCAATTTCCAGATAGAAGTATCAACCGAAAAATTGCAATTTTGCAAGGATTAGATCCAAATGCAAAGTTAGGGAGTACAGTAATTTACAGGGATGTTAACTGGCATGTCTAATAAGGAAAGTGTGCATAAGCAGCTTTCATCACTCCAACAAGTTAGCTGTGCATCAATTAAAAATGCAAAAATTAGTTAGGAGACTTTACTATGTGAAAACCCCTGCTTTATGTTTGGGAGAGATTAATAAAAGTCTATGGCATGGTACAGTAGCAGCCGTAGAAAAAGTTTGTGAGAATATTGAGTTTCATTTCTTTGGTCCTGAACAGGAGTCTAGGGAAAAGGAACACTTGACTACTGGAAGTGTTGAAGAACAGGATACAGGCATTAGTACTGAAGGTTTTGTAAAAGACATTGCAAAGTTTAATAGTGTTTCTTCAGAGAAACCAAACTATAAACATTTGTTGTCAATGCACTCACTAAAAAATGTCAAACTTAGAAAGTTGATTCGTACTTGAAAAACGAAAAAGAGAACAATGATAAGTGGCAACAATTTGCTGCATATTTATTTGTAGAAGAATGGTTCGATTTGAGCACGCTTCAAATTATATGTAAGTACTGTAATGATAGGTTGAAGGATAATAAAATGCCAGATAGAGCAGTCTATAACAAGTTAGAACTAGTTTCAATACAACCAGAACTTCAAGATTTAAATGTTTGCAAGATACAATATATACATCAATTCCAAGCTATAGTCTGTATGAAGCCGAAGATAGGGAAATTACCGCCAACTGAGCTCTAGAAAGGTCTTAAAGGTAGAGTTGTGTACTTGCCATTAGATTTCAAGCAGAATCATGAAACTATAGGGGTTCAGAGAGTTTTTGAAGCACTTGGTATTCTAGTCATTAGTGTCACTACCATGAATAAGAAAATATGGCAAGAGTTAGCAGATGATAGTGAAGTAAAAAAAGCAGCATTATATTTGGTACATTATAAAATTTACTATAAAAATGTAGATATTCTCAAGATGCTACACATATGGAAGATGACACATTACCATCAAGAGGTCATATTGAAAAGGTGGATTGATCCAGAGCAGAAGAAATTTATGAACACTACAGTATTTGTCATTCAAAAGAGATTATTGCAGATGCTATTGATCTTTCTCAAATGAAATAAGCAAAAGGAGCTCCCTTAAGTGTGTGGGAGAAAAGCTTAGAAGCTCGCTGTTTTCCGCATCTGTTTACTACTAGAGTAGGTGGTAGGTATGATAACCGGCCTGTACAAATACCAGCAGCCGAGTACAGATCAACTAGACTTTATTCAGAGAACCCTAGATTTTGCCAGTGTATTCCCTATATATTTATTCTACTATATGAGAGAGACTTGTCTGGGCTATCCTATGCAGTAAATCACATTCTGAAAACAGAATTGAACCTGCAAAATCTGTCAGTAAGGGAATTTGTTGACAAAGTTCAAGGGAGAGATAAAAAGATGGAATACAATTTGATTAATCTAATGGCGTGTCAACTTAGCACCAACGAGTATTGGCATCATCGCCACGGTGAGCTCCAATGCATGTTGAGAAATCTAGGAGCAGCTACATGGGTCTAACACTCAGTTGTGCTGAGTACGTATGGGACGACCTGCTTGAATTCTTGCAAGAAGCAAACTCAAACATAAAAGTCTTACACACCCTGAGACACCCTAGGACTCACCAAATACATACACTGTCACATCCATGGACAAACTTATGCATTAACTGACATACTACCCACTCATTCATACACAAACGAAGACACCCTGGGACTCAATGATACAAATACTGATACAACCATGAACATATTGATGCATTCACTCATATACACACTCAGACACTTTGGGACTCACTCATACATTCACTGACACACCCATGGACACGCCAATCCATTCACTAACACATTCACTCACTCACACACATCCTAAAATACAGTTTGATTCACTGATACATAGACTCACACACTCATGGACCCATATATATATTCACTGACATACTCCCCCACTCACTCATACACAAACTGCGACACCAAAAGACCCACTAATACATACATTGACTCACCGATGGACACAGTCATGAATTAACTTATATACTCACACACTTACTCATGCATACTGTGAGATACCCTGGGACTCACTGAAGCATACACTGATACACACATTTACTCACTCATACATGCAATCATGCACCTTGAAATCACTGATGCATATACTAACACACCCAAAGACACCTATCAACATACACAGAAAAGTACACAAAAATAATAGAGTCAGACCTAGCTCTTTATTTGAGTCAATGGTGTTTCTAAAAAGAATAGTTTTTTTAAAGTTTTTAATTTTGTTGTTGTTTTTTTATGCTTCAAAAACTTTCAAACTGTTGTAAAAAACTAAATGCAGGAACTTTGAATTTTCAAAACGCAACGGTGTTGTACAACTGAATGTATTAAAATAAAAATAAAAAAACTAACAATGGTGTTTCTTCACCTGAACAAAAATGTTGGTGCCGTCCTTCACCTTTGCAGCAACATGTTTGTGCCAGGTGGTGCAGTGCATTACCATGGCTGTCAATTCTTGGCATGTAGATGGAATGGTGATTTCTGCAGGACCTGAAGTTCCAGGGACGGCATCTCTAGGAGTAGCAGCTATCTCCATAATAATCCACATATGCACTTTCTCATGAATAGTGTGGCTGTATTTCTTCGCTATGCCGTGGGAGAGCTCCTTGCTGCATAGTCTGCATTTTACAAACCGCTCAGACACCCTTTTTTACACTAGGTATTGAAAAAACAATTGCTACACCTCACTTTCTTTTTTGGAAGATGTTGATATTTCTTCCTCTTCTTCTTCTCCAATGATGGCAGGTTCCACAGGTGGAGGTGCAAGAGTATCTTCAGTCATTGATTAAAAGTGTCAGGGAAGAACCAAATATATAGAAGGTTTTTTGGCCTTTCAAATATGTCCACCCTCATGGTAAATTTAAAAACAGTGCCTCCTGTATACATTAAAAATGGATTTGAAATTTTGCCAAATCCACGGATCGGAAACCGCGGGGCCATTCCGAATACATGATTGGTACAAGATCAATTGAGTATTGCTCGTCTATGTTTATGAAACCGTCAAGGAGCCTCAGTTCCAAAGAAAAAATATATATATTACTCCCTCCCATGATAACTAACACAGTAATGCAGCAGTAAAATTCATAAACAACTTTCCTATCTTAATCACAAAGTCACCTCAGCACCTTTAACCGAATGTGAGACCACATTTTGCTATGGCAATACTATTATCCTGTGCAATTCTTTATTATACTTACCACTACCCATAACCAAGTGAGTTGCAAAGTAAAATAAATCTACCAATATTAGTAAACACCCTTTTGTCTAGTGGTAGTCGAAATAATGTAGCACAGAGAATTAATGCACCTACAACAAAGAATGTACACCATCTAGAATATCTGAAGAGCTAACTCGCTTTCAATTGTAAACACATTGGAGTTCCGCTACACACAGTGAAACGCCCACATAAACACTTAGATATCCACTCAGGAACCCATACATTCACCCAAACAGAAAGTCTGCAACCTACACCTGCAACACACCAACTCTGAAAGTTTTGATGTTACACTTTTCACCCAAAAATTAAAAAACATCTTAAAGTTACTTAAAAACTTAACGTAACAAGTATATTACAATTTGAAAATAGAATTTAAAAAAAATGTTGAAATTCACTGAAAAAAACAAAGGTTACAGGGACATTATAGCCATGAAATAGAATTTAAAAAAACTTTGAAATTCACTGAAAAAAACAAAGGTTACAGGGACGTTATAGTTCGGCTCAGATTTTATTCACACAAAACCATAGAAATTCAGCAGTTATAGTTACCTGAGCTAACTACAACTTGTGCCCTCCCAATGTACTGCTTATGACCTCACATTTTACATCACTCATGACATGGTCAGTGACATCACTGATGACATCATCCATAGAACCACTCACATACCCACTCTCACCCTCATACAACCTCTCATACACCCACTCACACACCCACAAAACCACTCACATCCCCAATCATAGACCCATATAAGTACTCACACAAACACTCACTTATCCATAGAGCCACTCACACACCCACTCACTCATACAGCCATCATACAACCACTAACTCACCCATTCAGCTACTCATATAACCGCTCACCCATACAGCCACAAACTTTCCCATAACAATACACACACACCCACTTATTCACCTATACAGCCCCTCCCAATCCCTCATACAGTCTCTCAACTCAGCCGCTCACTGACCCATACAACCACTCACACTCCTCACATACCCACACAACCACTTACCCATTCACACATCCATACAAGCACGCACATATCTGCCCACCCATCCATACAGCCATTCACTGACACTCACTCTTCAATACTGCTACTCACACACCAACTCACTTAACCAAACACCCATTCTATTAGCCACTCACTTACCTATACAGCCACTTTCATACCCAGTCACTCAGTCATACACCCATTCAGACACCCACTCATACAGCCACTCACTCACCCACCCACCCACACAGTCACTAACTCACCTATACAGTCACTCACACACCCACTCACTCACTCACCTATACAGCCGCTTACATACCCACTCACTCACTAATACAGCTACTTAAACAGTCACTCAGTCACTCACTCACCCATTAAGCTATTGACACCCACCTATTCACCCATACAGCACTCATACACCCACTCTCACATCTCCCTTCCGAGACTGCGAGGCTGGACATTTCAGACTTGTTCTAAACCCCCAATTTACTTTTTCTGGAATTTTGCTTTATCGGCCACCGGGGCCTGCAGGGGCCTGGGCCGCGTCTTTTCCAGGTCAAATCTTGCCATATCTTGTAGACGCTACTAACTTTACGATATTGGGTGATCTCAATTTACATCTTGATGAAATAACTTGTGCCACTAGTGCAACTTTCATCGCAGATTTTGCTGCAGTTAACCTAATGCTTTGCAATTCCGGACCCACGCATGTGGCGGGCCATCTACTTGACCCTATTTTCTCGAACCTGCATAATATTCACTGCTCTCCAACTTTGCCTGTACCGTGGTCTGATCACTTTCTAGTTGGCTTTCAAGTTTTTGCTTTCTCTTATGATCCTTCTCCAACGATCTCGGTCTTACAGCCAAATCAAGGAATTGGGGAAAACTGAACACTGATGTGTTCAATAATATGCTATCTAAAACTGCCCCAACTGTTGGTCTTTCATTTGCAAACGATGTGGCTGCTGTCCAAAGTTGGCTTCTTAATTCTGTAGAGACCTGCCTTCCTTTATCTGCTATTAAGGCAAATAACCATCGTCCGCCTGCTCCTTGGTTTACAGAGATCTTAAAAGCGGAAAAAAGCAAATGTAAAAATTTGGAGAGACGTTGGAGAATGTCATATACTCCTGAGGCCAAATTAATTTACAAAATGGCTCTAAGGTCTTATCATACACTTTGCAAGTCTGCACGCTCTGAATATGTGGCTTCAGCTATTTCCAGCGCACATAATAATTCTAAGAAATTATTTAAGCTTGTAAAAAATCTGTCTGGGGCTGACTGTCTGCCTGTTTCGCCTGATTTGAGCGCTTCACACTGTGAGGAGCTTGCTACTTTCTTTTTGAGGAAAGTGGAATTAATTTATGACTCATTTCAAAATTCTACGCCTAATAGTGCCGTACAGCCTACCGGAAATTCTCTTTTCCGACTAATGAGGAGCCTGCACAACCTGACTCACTTGATAAACATCTTGATAACCTTGTTTGCTGGGCACCCCTTGACACTGATTCCTTTAGGCGAATATTGGGTAGCCTTAAATCTGGCTCCCCTAGAGACCCTATCCCTATTACTGTGCTTCAGAAATTGGCACCATCATCCTTGTTTTTAATTATGGAGCTGCTTAATACATCTTTAGCAGAGGCTACTGCTCCAGCTATTTGGAAACACGCAATGGTTTTGCCGTTGTTGAAGAAGGCTACGGCTGACCCCGCGCAATTATCTAACTTTAGGCCTATTTCCCTCCTTCCTGCATTTTCTAAAATTTTAGAAAAGCATGTCAACTCACAATTGACATCTTTTGTGACCTCTCAAAATTTCCTTCATGGCTCTCAATCAGGCTTTAGAGCGGGTTTCTCTACTGAAACCGCTCTGCTTGGGGTCACAGATATGGTGCGCCAGCAGGTTGACGCAGGTGGTACCGTGGCACTTATACTTTTGGATCTAAGTGCCGCATTTGACACTGTATCACATTCTGTGCTACTGCATGCACTACAATTACTGGGTGTGACTGCTAAAGCCCTCAAGTGGATTGCTGATTTCTTGACTAATCGAACGTTTCAGGTCTTCTCGCCGATAGCATGTTCCGAGGTTCATAATTCCCCTTATGGGGTTCCCCAGGGCTCTATCCTCAGCCCTTTACTATTTAACATCTATGTCAGACCTATGGCGAGGATTGCTGAGGAAGCAGGGTTGTCTCTTTTTTCGTACGCTGACGACACCCAGATTGTGTTCTCCCTCTCTGCTGATGGAGCTCGCAACCCTTCCTTACTTCAGGCCGGTCTGAGGAACATTGCAGGTTGGATGCATACCAACATGTTGAAACTTAACGGCGAGAAAACTGAAGTGCTGATTGTGGGCCGAAATAAAGACCTATGGGGCTCCCAGCACTGGCCCACTGAAATGGTTCCTTTGCCCCAGCCTAAACATCAAGTTCAAAACCTGGGTGTCTTAGTTGATGACCAACTGTCTATGAAGCAGCAAGCAGTGAGAGTTGCCTCGACTTGCTTCACAATCCTTGGCTGGCTAAAAAAAATCTTATGGATGTTGCCTTCCTCTACCCAACGTACGGTGGTCCAGGCCCTTATCACCTCAAGACTGGACTACTGCAACATCTTGTATTTGGGTGCCGCCAAGGAGGTGTTACGCAAGTTACAACTAGCAGAGAATGCGGCTGCAAGGCTGCTTAGTAGGATACCTAAAACTTCTCCGATTTCCAGCTCTATCCGGGACCTTCATTGGCTCAGGATTGAAAGCCGCATTAAGTTTAAAGCACTGAGTCTTATGTTTAAAATAAAATCTGGAAAGGCACCTCCCTACTTGAAGACCCTTGTTCATCCTTATGTTCCATCTCGTGCTCTGCGCTCAGCCACCCAGGCCAAGTTCATTGTTCCTAGGACGAGACTAGTGCGCATGGGCGATCGCTCTTTCTCCCACTTAGGACCCTTCTTATGGAATTCCCTTCCGATCAATCTTCGAACTGAAGCTTCGTACGAGAACTTCCGTAGGGGCTTAAAAACTTGGTTATTTAACTTGTAGACCCCTCTGTTTACGTTGGCTCCTTTCAGGCGGCGCCGGGAAACCTTAGGGTAGCTGTGCGCCTTATAAAATTAAAATAACAATAACAATAACAATACAGCCACTCAAACATCTACTCACACAGGGATAGACACAGTCACACAGCCACTCACTTATTATATATTAGAAGTACCCCTAGTATACTATTTTAACTTTTGAAGTAGCTTAGTATATATGTTTAATAATCATAAACTCTTAGAAAACACTCACTGGATGATGTCATCAGTGATGTCATTTGAGATGTCACCTACCCAGCCGGACATTGGACATTGTTTTTCCTCGTCTCCCCATTGTGTTTTTCCTTCCTTCCCCCGCCTCCTCCCTCCGTGATCCTGCGGCTGCCTTCCCTTTCCAGCCTTTCTCTCATCGTATTCTGTCACTGATACACGGGATGTTTTTGTATCGCTGGTCCCCAACTGGTTTGTCTATCTCTCACTTTGACTGCTTTGTCCCCCTGAAGTACTTTCCCCCTTGCTGGTTCTGCCTGTCACTATCTGCTTTCTTTACCCCTTTTTACCATTCCCCCTCTACCTTTCATTCCCCATCAGACGTGGGTCCTGGCTATGCTATGCGCTAATAACTCGTGTTATTATGTAATCACTGTTTTTCTCCAATATTTATACATGGCTTCTCTAACTGATGTAACTTTGTAACCTGTAACTCGCTGATTCCTCATTTAAGGCACTCTGATACCTCCGGGACTAGCCAGCGCTATATAAAACTCTGCAAATAAATAAATAAATACTTACCTGCAAAATACATACATTTAGTTGTAAAACCTTTACCACGCATATGCCTGGCAATTGGTTGCAAAGGCATGAGTGATAAAGGCATATTGGTTGTAAAATCCTGCATGGTAAAGGCATGCATGGTGAAGGTGCATGTGTGGTTAAGCCTCCGTGGTAAAGGCATGCAGGAGTTATCCATTGTTGTAAAGGCTGTTTCTCCCTCATTACAGCCAGAGGCATAAGACCTGAGGGCCCAATTCACAAAAGTAATCTGAGACAAAATCCTAACTTCATGACTTTCGGTATTCACAAAAGGCATTTAGGAGTAGCAAAGTTAGAATTCCTAACTTTACTACTCCTAAACTGAGAAAAATCCTAACTTTACGACTTTCGGTATTCACAAAAGGCATTTAGGAGTAGCAAAGTTAGGATTCCTAACTTACTACTCCTAAACTGAGAAATATCCTAACTTTACTACTACTTTTGGTATTCATAAAAGACATTTAGGAGTAGTAAAGTTAGCCTGTGGCCCATTCCCCCAGCAAACACACCAGCTCTGGTGGGCAGAGAGTCCCTCTGTTGAGTTTAATATGCGCATGAAAGGGGGGTCCATATCTTTTCATATTTAGGCATGGTGTATCGTACAAGGGCTGTGAGGCTTTCCATTGCATGGCTATTCCAGATTTTGGTCCACCACATGCCCAGAGTCAGCGGGGTTGGAGATCGCCGATGTGGCCACCACGAGATGGCCAGTCAATAGCAGTGAGGGGCTGCTCGTCGTGATCTCTTTGTGGGGAGGAAAATTGGGACAACCTTTCATCATCAATCAAGACCAGCAGGACAAACCCTGGTTGCCTGGGGGGTTGCATTAGTGATTTCCTTTAAAACCCCAATCACCTGGGCCCAGACTGTTTAGTTTGCAGGCACTCCCATCCTTTGTGGAGGTATGTCCCTCTTGCCTCGCAAAACCACCAGAGGCATGCCAATCTCTTCTTACTCCCATCACTGTCAATTTACTTGGAATCCTGCCGCCAGGCAAAAGCGTTCTAGCACTTCCAAGAGTACAAGTATCACACTCGCTGGGTCAGTCATTGCTTTGAGGCAGATAGGTGTCATGGAGCACTATAACATATTTGTAAAGGCATTAGCCCTGTGCTCGAGGCGAACAGAGGAGGGTGTGGTCTTCCTCCATATGAAGACTGAGTCACTTTCATTCAGTACTAGATCTAGGTCTCCAGTCCATTTTTGTCTGTATGGGAGCTGCAATGCATGGGTGGTGCTATCTAGCAATCTGTATAGGTGAAACAGCATTCTGGAGGTGCCTCCCTCCGAGAACATATCTTCAATTTTCGTAGAATCACGCGTGCCTTGTGCACGAACATCTTGTTGTCTTGCCCAATGTAGGAGTTGTATGACTGGTATAACTCTCTAGGGCATAAAAGAAAGTCATTGGCACACTGGTCTCATGTCTTGCCCCCCTGTGTATAGATGTCCTAGACATAGTATTTCCACACCTCCCCAAGACTGGCAGTGTTTGCCCTTTGACCCTGGTGGGAAATCAGGGTTCCCCGACACCGGAGTCAGGGCAGAGGGGTAGGTCATGATCCCCAAGTCCGCTGGACCTTTGATGATTAGTGTAAGGTCCCTTTCATAGACTATCTTTGGGCGAGAGTGGAACCTCACAATCACTGGGGCAACCAGAGCAAGTGATGGAGAGGGACTGGACTACATTCCCGCTCCATCCTGCACCAAGGCTTGTTAGCATCTTGGGAGCACCACACCATAGCTAGAAAAATCTCTGTCATCAGGACATATCACTCTATATGAGCGACCCTCAGCCCTCCCTCCTGCGGGCCTCTCATCAGTAAGGATCTGGCCACCCACAGTTGCTTCCCGGCCCATCTAAAGGCCCACATCTTCCGGTTTTGATTTTTTAGGGTATCTGGGGGGACTCATACCAGAAGGGAATGAAAGAGATATAACAGTCCAGGCAATGGTTCATCTTCATACAGTTTATCCTACCCACCCGGGAAATCTCAAGCCTGCCCATCTGTATAAGTCTTTGAACAATGTATCCAGGATGGGGCGGAACATTGCTAGAAAACACCTCTTCAATAGAGGGTGGAATCATAACCCCCAGATATCGAATCCTTCTCTGTGTCAACCGTAGCCCATGCCTTGCTGTGACCCCCTCGGAGGCATGACAATCCCTTCCTACTTCCATCATTGTCGATTTTTGGTACTTCACATGGAATCCTGCCACCAGGCGAAAGCGCACTAGCAGTTCCAAGAGGGCGGATAACACACTTGGTGGGTTAGTAAAAAAAAACAGACCATCATCTGCAAGAAGCACTAGCTTTATTGATCGTCACATTATTCCCTTTTAATAAGAACATGATAAAGAGCATAGTATTCTGCGAAGCAGCATAGTCCCAGCCAGATGGGCCTAGGGAGACACAATTCCTTGGAAATAGCAAGTAGATAATGAACCAAATTCATCCTACACCAGTGTCTTTCTCAACCAAATTCATCCTACACCAGGGGCTTTGTCTTTGTCCTTTCAAGCTGACACATTCACATGTGTTCAAGTGCTCTTCTAGGGTTAATACAGCCACAGATGCATGGGGGAACAGACTTCACAGCTAAAGTCCAGTTCATATGATATTCTTCTTCGATGCACCCTCGTTCTCCAATGGAGGAAACAGATTTCTCTCTTTCTCTTTTCCTTGGGGCTACACAAAAGTCTTGCTTTTTTCAGATGCTTCATATCTCCTTCCTGGTCTGCCCTAAATCTCTTAACCTGATAAGGATACATTTCGAAGGACTAGATCACAGATAGAAGGAGCAGGCTCCAGTGCTCACTCCATCCAATATTCCTGCACAGTTTAGTTCAGTACATTAGTCAACTGGTTCTTCAATACGATGTCCTTCTTTTCCTCTATATTGCTCGGACTGCAGAGGAGAGCTGATCAGAGCCTTGGGAAGCCATTCCAAAAGTTGTGAGTTAAAGAAAGCAGTTTTAAGGACCCAGTCCTCCCCCGGACAAACAGAGACAACAGGTATTCCCCTAATTTTTTCTTCTCCAAGTCAAGTTTTGTTCTGAGGGGCTGGTGACAGGAAGCCTTTTTTTAGGAATCACTAACCAGTGTTTGGTGATAAACCCTAACTCAGTGCTAAGAACATTTTCACACTGGCAAAACAGCCTTTGTTTTACAGCCCCTGCTGCTGTTTTAGCATAAACAATATCAGGAAACCTATCTGGCGGTATGTGTTGGGGGTGACTTTCAAGAAGACAACATCCAGAGTTTGTGTGTGTAGCTCAGATTTTCACTCCAGTATCTGTCAATTAAGATCAGGGAATTCCCTAGAACACCAACACCGAGTGGTAATGAGGACAGGTTTCCTTTGTTGTGAACAGAGACAGCTTCACTAGGAACATACCACCATTAAATGCATTCCTTATACTTCAACCCTTTTACATAAACAGCATGACAAAAATCAATTTGTAACCTGTTCTCTGGGATACCTTCTTCTGTCCTTTTTACTTCCCTCGCTCCTTCTAGACTAAAGCTGGCAGACCAGACATATTGTTCTGTCCCAAAAAGTTATTCCACATCTCACCAAGGAAGCAGTTACTGTCCATATAAAAGGGTAAGCTTGGCAGTATTGAATTAAATATTATCTAGGCTTTCAAGTAGGCAAAATCAAGTTTTAATGGAATCATCTTTGCAGAATATTTAACCCCTTCGGCGCTGCGCACATTTTCGCCCTGTGCAGGCGATTTAAATAGTGGGCGGGATTAGGACGGCCCCCGGCCATCCTCCGCACACGCCCACCGTGAAGCATGATGGCCGGGGGCCGTCATGCGCACCGAAGGGGTTAACAAATCCCTACCTAGCTCTACCCCTACTCTGAGAGCATAGTGGGTGTACCCTCTGCCTGATTTCTTAGGTAAGTCTGAGACCCCATACCTGGATGACTTGGTCTGGAGTTGGATTGGCAATCCCTCTTTTCAGGATCAGGATAGAAGATCAGCATTAGCAGAGAACACGGCATTCGTTCCAGGACCATTGTGGCTGGAGTTAACCCTCTGACCCGTTAAGGGACCGTGCACTGTTTATATAATAAAACTACTGTGTTGCAGGTACAGCTCTGATGTAATGATGTGTGTAGATGTTAGAAGCTGTCTCTGAGCAGACAACATAAGCCCTAGGATATCACGTTCTGTTCTTAGACTTGAACAAAGTGCACTGATTATGTTGCAGGAAAGGATTTCTAAAAATAAGCAGCATGTACAGCGTTTCTTAGAATAATATTGTGAAAATGAAATAATGTAGCTAAAACAAAGTCTTCTAAAATTGTATAAAATATAAAACTAAAAAGGAGAATAAAAGTGGGTCTGAGAGGGCGTCACCACTAAGGTCCCTCATCCTTCACAGGTTTCAAAGTGTACTCCTCCTAACTTTTCCTGTAACCAGAGACTTGAAACTTTTTGACTCCTGAAACATTTAGAGGATTGGGACCAAGTGCCAAGCCGACCCGATGAAGCTGAATTACATCTGGGTCAAAGATTCATATTGCCTCCACTCAAAGCTTTAGCGCAGTAGTAAATTCAATTCAACAGGGACTGGTGGAGAAGGTATCTGGCCACGTAGAGCCATCTTCAGCAACAGCTTGTAGCCTTGTTCCACTGGAAGAATCTGAGCTCCAAAAAAGAAACTAAAGGCCTGATTTAGATCTTGGCAGACGGGCTTCTCCGTCACAACGGTGACAAATATCCCATCTGCCGAAATCTATATCCCATTTTGGGATTTAGATTTTGGCAGACAAGATATCCGTCACCGTTGTGATGAAGTAACCCGTCCACCAAGATCTAAATCAGGTCCTAAATGCAAAAGTAGAAATTTTAACAGCTAAAGGCGGCAAAAGTATCCTGCCAGCGAGAGACCTTCCTTGTGTGGGAAATTCACATTTCTCCCGCATAGAGCTTTTCAGCCAAAGTCAACGGCTTCACCAAGACCTTGTCCAGCAGCTTTTCAATAATGTGAACTGCTGTCTTACTTCGCTGAGGATTGCTGACTTTCACTTCAGAAAATGAGGGCCTGATTTAGATCTTGGTGGGACTCCCACCGTCCCTCTGTGGTGGAGTTTACAAGTACTCTGTTGAGCTGATGGATTTCCAACCGCAATATTTAGATGTGTGCTCGCTGATCCACGGTCTGCGTTGACAGACTGTTTCCTTTCGCACAAGCGGTTTACTGCTGTAGACATGGCGGACTCCTCTGGCTAACATTACTCTGTTGGTGTCAGGCTGGCAGGATTCCGCCAAGCCTATTTAGATTTCACTGTTGTACCGGCAGTATCCTAGTGGCGTAATGCCGATGGAAGGATTCCATTGCAGAATGCGTTCAAATTAGTGTTATTCCAGTGGCTTTTGGATGGATGCCAGCATCACATACCTGATGTGTTTTAATTAATTGTTTGCATCTGCATACCACACTATAAAACACATTCCATTTCAGATCATGATCCTTTGCCATTCCACTGCAGCACAGCATTGTTCCAGAACATTTTTTCACTAAGGTGAGGTCGTAAGTTTTTGCTTTCCCTGTTACTTGTTCATTTTGGTTTTTCCTGGGTGTGCGTTTGTCTTTGGGCTAAGTATAACTTCACCTGTGACCTGTCAATCAGCAGGATTGGGTTGGGGTCGCAGGGCGTTTCTGACCACGTATCTCTGACTTGGGGTTAATGAGGAGGTCCCCTTGGGTGAATACTAACCCTGGGCAAAGCACTACGCTACGCTCGCGTAGTTTGCGAAGTTTGCGCTACTTCGCACAACGCGAATTGCACGTAGCACAGTGCAAACACGCGTAGCGTAGCGTAGCGTAGTGCAGCGGTCATTTTTTGCTTGCTCGCGGTCCTCAACGTCAAGTTGGCGACCGCGAGCAAGCAAAATGACATCCCGGCGATACTTTTTCCTCGTTCGCGATCAGCAACATCAAGTTGCCGATCGCGAGCGTGGAAAATAAACCTCCCGGCGAGATTCTCAACGCGGGAGGTCAGGTTTCTCATTGCGAGTGGTCGCGTATGCTCGCGACCGCTCGCGATGAGAAACTACCAGTCCGCGTTGAGAAAGCTGCCGCTCGAGTAAAAATCTACTCGAGCAGCAGTAAAGACAGCTCGCATTGTGCAAGATGCCGTTTTCAATGATTGCACAGTGCGGACAAGCATCCGGCACTGTGCAATCATTGCGAACAGTGCACTACGCAGTTCGCGTAGTGCTACGCGTAGCTCGCGTAGTGCGAACTGCACTTTGCGTAGCTTCGCGTAGCGCTACTTCGCGAACTACGCCCAGGCTTAGTGAATACGACAGCAATGATTGAGTTTGTTAAAATGTGTACAATTAACATGGCGGTCATTAATATCATTTTTACCGATCTCAGTATTGTGTGTACAGTTGTCATAGCGTACATCGATATTATCTTTACTGATATTGACATTGTTATGCGTGCATAGATAATGTCATACATTGATATTGTTTCTACTGGTATTGACATTGTTATGCATGCATAGATTAATGCATAAATTGACATTGTTTCTCCTGGTATCAGCATTGTTATGCAAGCACATTATATGGCGTGCATCAACATTGCATTTATTGGTATTGCCATGGTTGGGCCTGCATATATCATGGTGTATAATGACATCGTATTTACAGATATTAACATTCCCTCCTCTAGTTGAATTTTCAACTTTTTCATCCCTCTCATATGTCATGACTGGTACCTTATTCGAGACTGAGTGTGTTGCTGTAGTGTCTGTTATCCTTTGTCTAGCCAATTTTTAGAACTGTGTATTTACAGCAGAGAATACCCATTTGTAGGAAACCACACAACAGTAGTACACCAAGTAAAACTGGAAGTAGTGACATGAATAGTTTGGACACCCATAGAGGGATCCAAGAAAAAATACTATGAAACCAGACATGCTCTCGGAAACCCCCCTCCGTCTTTATGTCAGCTTGTAGACGATGCAGTGTTTGGATGGAAACAGCAAGAGTGCCATTCGCTAGATCATTTCCAGGGATAAAAGTACAACAGGAAGCACCAATATTGGCACACACCCCACCCTCCATCAGGTCATCAAGTCCAGCATGTACCGCTATTGCAACACTATAAGGTGGATGGCTCTCAGTTTTTTTTATAGCGTTTAGGCCAAGCTCAGTTTCCCACCTGGGTATTTGTAACCAAAGGGTGTTTACCTTTGATTGCATGGTGAAGAAGTCTATGGACCCTCCTGCGTTTACTTCAGTCTCTGAAAAAAGTCAAAATTCTTCCGGAAAGTCCTTGTACTGAGCCCAGCTAAAATAATCAGCAGTTCTTCTTCTTCGAGCCTGATGCAACAGAGTTGTCTTCTTCTGTAGCGGATGTTGAAACAACTCAGACAGATCTTCATCATGGATGACCAGCTTTGGGATGTGTATGGTCACATGGGTGCAGAGGCTCCGCCATCTGGGGATGAGCTGGGTGTAGGCAAGCTCACCACATTGCCAGTAGGAATCCATCAACATGGAGGTGCCCCACTCCAGGTCCAGTATATGCAGTACTGCTTCACAGTTCTCGTTATAACCAAGCAGTATGGTTCTTGTGCCTTGGAAACACAAGGAATACAGTGTAAGTTTCCAAACAATTAGCGGTTGCACCCTTCCCCTCCAACCATGTGTACCTATCAATCTCGGTACCCCAGATTTCCTGGCATGGGGTGTCTATACTGGCATTTGACCCCCTCCCATGAGACTCATTTCCCTAGCATGATTGAGGCCAGCAGCCCTGCGCTGGAATTTTATGTCTGGGGTCCACTTGTCCTTAATAAAGGTGGCCCCAAATATTTTAAGATCCACCCTGGGACTGCAGACGGAGTCAGGAGTAGACATATTTGTGCACTGGTGCAGTGGTCTTGCTACCTCCAAGAACCTCTTTTCTTTGACGTCCTGGGGCCAAACAATGTGCTGCTCTGTAGTGCCCCCTCTGCGCATCCTGTCTACCTCAGTTTGGATGTCACTAGGCTCGGTAAAAAGATACACTTGCTACCTCCAAGAACCTCATTTCTTTGACGTCCTGGGGCCAAACAATGTGCTGCTCTGTAGTGCCCCTTCTACACATCCTGTCTACCTCAGTTTGGATGTCGCTAGGCTCGGTAAAAAGATACAGTGATTTGGGGTTGGCCTCATACCGGGTAATGTTTACTACTGCTCTACAAGGTTCTACTCTATTGGGTTGACTCTTTGCCCTGATCCTGCATAGGTATAGGTGGATGAGGCATTTTGCTTTTTGGGGGGATATCTCTTGGGATAAGTAAAGCCTGTCTGCGCCTATGGCGTGGGGGATCACTAAACATATGAAACATGACCTGTTCATAGTTTGAGTGCCCACTGTGGGCATATCTTGATACCAGGTGTTGTGTAGTAGTGGGCTGTGTAGTGCGGGAGAAATGCTAGCATATGGTTCAGCATAGGTGTAAGTGAGGTGAGAGAGGTACCTGCGCATGCAAGAATGTTGAAGTAGATTTCATGAAACGAGGCATGTTTCTGGCTCCGGTGGGGCGCAAGAGCACCCAGGCTAAACAGAGCATTTACAAGAATACATAAATACATAACTTAAAAAACATTTGTAGGCTGTGGGAAGGTCTTCAGGGGACCTGTATGTCATATGGGCGCCCAGGGGTGTCTTGTCTTGGTGCAAAAAGAGTCTTTTTTATTAAAAAAAAGTTTTTTGTAAAGTCAATTTGTAGTCTGTTATCTTGAACGGTTTTGGAAGCTTTGATCGAAGAGGCAGCGGACTGCGGCAGTGTTGGTGCACGTGCGCTCGATCGCAGACCTATATGATAAGACCTGTGGGTTGTAGGTTAGCTTGGGAAAAAAACATTATTAGGCAGTTTTTCAGAAAATGTATGCATTTACTTTTTTACCAATACACGATGGCTCCACTGTGAGCAATGTTTTCTAGTGGGGTGCTGGAAGGAGGTGCTAGCATTTTTAGGGAATGGTGAGTTTAATCTAGTTTAGTGCTATTTATACTTTGGTTCCCCCCACTCCTTGCTACGGTGGAGTCAGTAAGTTTTCTCTGTGGGCTGCTCTGTGTGTTGTTTACCGGTGCAGGGGTGTCCTTTTGACCTGCATGGGCTACGTGCAACTGCGAGGGAAAGTGACTGTTTAATTTTTAGGTTGATGTTTCCGTTGATATGTACACATACCTCGGGTCTCTGCACGTGGCATGTAATGAGATTTTTTCTAATGGGGTTGGGTTGTTGGGGATTTTGGGTTATTTTTGAGCTGGTTTGTACCCATCCTGTTGGGTGTTTACCTTTGGTTTGGGCGATGCTGCTTCTAACGCAGCATATCGGAAGTAGTTAAGGAGTTCTTCGTGGCCCCAGTACAGTCCAGCTGGGGAATGGATACATTCATAAACATGTTTGTTTGCTGTGTTTTTTGCTGGACTTGGACAGAGTTCGCTGAGTTCCGTTAACCGGAACTCCCCGAAGTGGCTAAAAAACTCTGCTGTGCTACGTGGTGTTCTGCGTGCAGTCAGAGTTTGCTTGGCGCCCATTCGCATTGCCATGTGCAACGCGGAGTGTGTCCTCGCGTTGCAAATTACATGCAAACAGCACTACGCGGTTCTCATGTGCGTACTCGCAGTGGAAATCACGCGTGAATGGCACCACACGTTTCGCCTGGCTGCGGCAAACTTGTTTCTCTGTTATGGTGCTGGGCCTAATTTTCCCAATCCCTCTTTAATCTCTTTAATTCTTCCCCTTTAAAACGTATCTACCCCTCATTTTTAATTACTATTTAGTGTGTGTCTTTGTGTTTGTGTATTATACATTTTTGGGAACTTTTTTTTTTTTCATGACTTTTTGTATTTTGTTTATTTTTCCCCTTTATTCCTTATTTCCTATTTCCTTTCCCTTCCTTTTCCTTCTTTTTACCCCACCCAGCCCCATGACAGAGGGTTGTCTTCCTTGCGGGTGGTGCTACCGCCCAGATATGCAGCCCTAGCTGATCTTTAGCAAGCAGGGGGTGGCAGAACTCATTTTTTTGTGCAGCACCACTTCCCCTCCGTGCTGGTAGCAGGCGGAAGGCCTGGCATCGGATACCCCCTGCGCATACATTGCTGTGCTAGGGGAGTGTGCACCGCTGTGTGCAGCACACCAGTCAGGGTTGGCGCACCATCCAGCAACTGACGCACCGCTGGGC
This sequence comes from Calotriton arnoldi, assembly GCA_963921515.1. Classification (NCBI taxonomy): domain Eukaryota; kingdom Metazoa; phylum Chordata; class Amphibia; order Caudata; family Salamandridae; genus Calotriton; species Calotriton arnoldi. The sequence continues at coordinate 15,671 of CAWUFW010021090.1, read as the reverse complement.
GGATATCTTAAACCATGAACAGCACCTGCTCGACCTGCTAGCCGTCGACATTCTCGGGCTCGGTGAGTATTAATTATTGGTTGTGTGTGTGTTCTACAGTGCTAACATTTTTTTTCCGAATACCATGCTACTTACACTCAGAGGTAAGTTACGTTTAGTTTTCTTTGGAATATTATTATTATGTGATCCAGTTTCTAGTTTCTGCTAGGCAGGTGCTCAGCTCTACCTAATCGCACTCATGCTAACATTTTCTTTCCGAATAGCATGCTACTCACACTCAGAGGTAAGTTACGTTTAGTTTATGTTGAGATATTATGTGATCCAGTTTCTAGTTTCTGCTAGGCAGGTGCTCAGCACTACCTAATTGTACTCATCCATGGCTGATTAATTAAGAAGACATTGCAGACTGTCCTCCTGTCACTATAGTGAATCAGTAATATCAGTGAGGAGCGTGTTCTCTCTGTGACTTTGTTTATGTAGCTCGTATGGTTCCAAGCTATTTCACAGCGATATGCAGTATGCATCTATGCATTTTCCAAAAAGGGAGACTGTGTTGGTCCATCAAGGTGGTTGAGAAATGAGAATAGAATCAAAGACCATTCACTGAAATGCATTAGTTCCAAATGTAGTTTTTGTTACGGAAATTTGGAATAGGGATTTTAGCCCCTTCGATGCTTATGACGAGCTGGACTCGTCATGGCACACAGTGCTCGTGTGCTCATGACGAGTCCAGCTCATCATAAGACCACCCACGGGGGAAGCGCTGGCGCTCCCCCCGTGGGAATCCGATCGTTAGTTTTTTTTTTGGGAAGGGCTTCCCCTGCCTCCCCCCGCCCTCCCATCAATGACGTCAGCGCGCGAGGCGCGCTGACATCATTGAGGGTTTCCCTTTCTTCCCCGACGCGCTGGAAGCCATTTGCTTCCAGCGCGTCAGGAAATCAGGTGAGGTTTGGCTCGGGGAGGGGGGTTTGTATCAAAAGAGGCATCGAGGGAAAGGAAAGGGTTTTCCTTTCCCCGATGACTCTTTTGTGCATTCCTGCTGCACGATCATGTGATCGTGCAGCAGGAATGCCCACTAGGCACGAGGGAGGGGAGGGCAAGAGGCATGTGAACGGGCCTAGAAGCCCCGACCCACATACACTAGCGGTATGCAACGTCTTCCCGCCCTTTCCCCACAATGATGGACAGCTTAATCAAAGGATCCCGGCGCTTTCGGCGCGGTGGCAAAATTACAGACACATAGGTCACTGGAGACAATTCTTCTGTTCCTATACACAGCTGTAGTGTAGGAAAGGCACTATACATTTACCCAACGAGGTAGCAGTTACTGATTAGCCAGTAGAAAGTACTCCAGTTGAGTAGAGGTATTGCACAAAACGGTGGCATCTTCGTGGATAAATATGCAGGGCAGGTGTGCAGAATTTGTGAGCGTGGTTAAGCAGATGTGCCTTCTCTCCATTTCCAACGTGAAAAGTTAGCTGTAATCCTTGATGGAGGTCTTTGCATCCTTCATTTTCTCGAGCGCAATTCTCGTGTAGAATTCGTGAGCGTGGTTAAACAGATGTGGCTTCTCTCCATTTACACCCTGAAAAGTTAGCTGTAATCCTTGATGGAGGTCTTTGCATCCTTGAATTTCTCGAGCTCAATGCTCGGTAGTTCCTGTGACCAGGAGGTTCCTTCTCCTCGTCTGCCGCTGAGATCGTGCTCTGACCCTTTATAAACAAGAGGCATGTGAACGGGCCTAGAAGCCCCGCCCGTTTGGCCCCGCCACACATACATTAGCGGTATGCAACGTCTGCCCGCCCTTTCCCCACTATGATGGACAGCTTAATCAAAGGTTCCCGGCGCTTTCGGCGCGGTGGCAAAATTACAGACACACAGGTCACTGGAGACAATTCTTCTGGTCCTTTACGCAGCTGTAGTGTAGGAAAGGCACTATACATTTACCCAACGAGGTAACACTTACTGATTAGCCAGTAGACAGTACTACAGTTGAGTAGAGGTATTGCACAAAACGGTGGCATCTTCTTGGATAAATATGCAGGGCAGGTGTGCAGAATTCGTGAGTGTGGTTAAGCAGATGTGCCTTCTCTCCATTTCCAACGTGAAAAGTTAGCTGTAATCCTTGATGGAGGTCTTTGCATCCTTCATTTTCTCGAGCGCAATTCTCGTGTAGAATTCGTGAGCGTGGTTAAGCAGATGTGGCTTCTCTCCATTTACACCCTGAAAAGTTAGCTGTAATCCTTGATGGAGGTCTTTGCATCCTTGAATTTCTCGAGCGCCATGCTCGTGTAGTTCCTGTGACCAGGAGGTTCCTTCTCCTCGTCTGCCGCTGAGATCCTGCTCTGACCCTTTATCCCCTTCGGTGCTTATGACGAGCTGGACTCGTCATGGCACACAGTGCTCGTGTGCTCATGACGAGTCCAGCTCGTCATAAGACCACCCACGGGGAAGCGCTGGCGCTCCCCCGTGGGAATCCGATCGTTGGTTTTTTTTGGGGAGGCAGGGGAAGGGCTTCCCTGCCTCCCCCGCCCCATCAATGACGTCAGCGCGCGAGGCGCGCTGACATCGTTGAGGCTTCCCTTTCTTCTCCGAAGCGCTGGAAGCCATTTGCTTCCAGCGCGTCGAAAATCAGGTGAGGTTTGGCTCGGGGAGGGGGTTTGTATCAAAAGAGGCATCGAGGGAAAGGAAAGGGTTTTCCTTTCCCCGATGCCTCTTTTGTGCATTCCTGCTGCACGATCATGTGATCGTGCAGCAGAAATGCCCACTAGGCACGAGGGAGGGAGGGAGGGAGGGAGAGGGAGAGAGAGAGAGAGTGTGTGTGTGTGTGTGTGTGTGTGTGTACACCCCAGCTTCTATTTTATTTTAATTTGCTTCTCCATGAAATGTAAATGGGCAGTAGACCACAAAGTTATTATTGGTATGTGGCTAGGACGCGTCAATTCAAACTGCTCCCAATTCACACCGGTGAGCGTATTGTGTAGGTGGGTAATTAATGTGCACTGGTGTTCAGCTTTGCGCTGCAGGATTTTTGTACAATGCATATGCATGTTGACTGTGTGCACGGGGGATTTATATAGGTGCTGGTCAGTGCATGAGGAGTGTCAGCAGGACACGTGTATTGCCTACATAGAGACACAGGTTATGTGGACTGGACTAGGTAAATTTAGAATATATCTGCATTTGTGAACTACATCTACACTGTGTGTGTATAGGTAGAAGGGTACATAAACTCCAGCACGCAAGGGTGAGGAATGTACAGGAAAAAGTACAAATTTACAATGAAGAGCGAACTTCCTAGAGGGGGCTGAGAGTGAAAGTATTAGTTCTGAAAGTGTCTTTGGAAGAGAAGAAATTTGAGGTCAGCTTTGAAGATCCGGGTAGAGGAGGTGGCATGGAGCAATGGGGAAGCGAGTTCCAGATTCTCACCGCATTTCCTGAGAAGGATTGCGCCATCGATCTTTCCCTTTTTGAAGACGGGGGGTGGGCTCAAGCAGAAGCTTTTCCGCATTGCGAGAAGGGCGAGAGCCACCGGACAATTTCAATTTATTTGCCAGGTAACGAGGGGAGGAGGTGTGTAAGGCTTTGTGTGTGATGCAGGCAGTTTTGTAAATCGATCTTGCCTCGATCGGAAGCCATCGAAGAGAGGATAGGAGTGACGTGGTCGCTTCGTTTAGACCCTGAAATGAGGTGAGCTGCTGAATGGAGGATGGATTTGAGAGGGGAGAGGTGGGATTTGGGTAGGCCCGTCAGAAGAGAATTGCAATAATCCAGTCTTGAGAGAACCAGAGATTGTACCAAGGTTTTTAAGTCTTTCTCCGGGAAGAACCGACGGATCCCCCGTAGAAGGCGCAACTGGTAACGTGCGTTCTTAGCAATAGAGTTGATGTGGGAGATTAGGTTGAGTCTTTTGTCAAGAATGACACCTAGGGATTTAGCGCTGTCAACAATGATGGGTTTGTTGTTGAGTAGGTTCAGCTGATCCATCCAAGATTGAACAGGAGGAGGTGAGAGAGAGGTAGAGAGGAGGAGGAATTCAGTTTTGGCGGGATTCAGAATGAGTTGGTGAGCTAACATCCAGTTGTGAATAGAGTTGAGAGTAGAGTTGAGTAGTGAGAGATCGTGTGCGGAAGATAAAGGTATCTTCCCACTAGTCCACCAGGCTTTTATTTGTGGAGAGTGACCCCTTGGGTGGCAGAATAGCAGTATGTTTTTAGGCCCATCTGCCCCCAAGGAGGGCAGAAGCCACTAGACACCAGGGTTTTTTTATTTTTGTGTTGGGGAGTGGCCAAAAGGGCAAGGGTTGCTCCCCTTTTACGGGGGTGAATATTTTATTTATACTGTTAGGCCCACCTACCCCTTAGCTTGGCTGGTGGATTGTGTGTGGACTGGTGCATTATTTGCATATGTGATTGTAATGTTTTTTTTTCTCCTTTTTATTCTAGTGTAAAGCTTTTGATTCCTGTTTGCGGTTTCGGCAGTGGTGGTTCTGCAGTTTTGCGTAATTGCATTTATTTGGTAAGAAAAATATTTTTGTTGTGTGTACTCCAAATGAGTATTATTGTCATGCATGAATGAATTTTTTGTAAGTGGTGCCATAATGGCAGCATATTTGTTAGTGTTCAGAGCATGACATTCTTTGCGATGTTTTGCATTGTCTTATGTGTAATTTTTTTCTTCTTCTTTTTTAGTGGGATATTGTTGATCCTTACTGTGTCTGTGCAGAGTAGGTGGTGGTGAGTCTAGCTGCTTCTGTCACATGAGTGGTATAGTGTTGGAGTATATAGGTCTTTGTGATAAAGCTACATTTTGTTTATTTCTTTTTTTTACAAAGGGTTTGTTGTTGTTGACTTGTTTGACAAGTAACCTTTATTAGTAAGCATTATGGCTAGCCGTAGAATTACTGCTCAGCAGGTGGTTGGTTTGCTTCTTGAATCTTCCTCTGAGCAGGATTATGAGACTGACAGTGCGTCTGAGGGAGAGGAGGGAGGGGAAGATTCAGGCAGTGAGTTTTCTCTCCACATGGAATCATCGGATGATGAAGGTACTCTCAGTGCAGATGAAGTGCCTGATTTAGAGGAGGATACTACTGTGCCGATGGTGCAAGAGGCATCTGGATTTCAGCCTGGGGCTGCTAGGCTTCCTACTGGAAGTGCTGGACTCTGGGTTGATCCAAACATGGTGCAGCCGGTGTTGCCTGCCTTTAGTGGTTATGCAGGGTGTAGAGTGGATTGTGAACATTATTTGCCTATACAGTATTTTCAGTTGTTTATGGATGATGTATTTTTGGGTGAGATTGTTGAGCAGACTAATTTGTATGCTGAACAGTTTTTGAGGGACAACAGTGCCAGACTTAGGCCCCATTCTAGAGCTACCCGGTGGAGTCCCACAAATCTGGAAGAGATGAAGAAGTTTTTGGGTTTGACTTTTTTGATGGGTTTGATAAGGAAGCCGTCCATGGGTTCATATTGGTCTACCAGTCCCTTGATGGCAACGGCCATATTTCCTGCAGTTATGACTCGTGATCGGTATTTACTTTTGCTTCGGATGCTGCATTTTGTTGATAATGGTTTGGCGTTGCCACGAGATCACCCTGAATGTGACCGTCTTTTTAAGATTCGGCCTGTTCTTGATCACTTTGTAGATCGATTTTCAGAGATCTATACTCCAGGGAAAGAAATATCTATTGATGAGTCTTTGGTCCTGTTCAAGGGCCGTTTGGTTTTTAGGCAGTACATTCCTAGCAAGAGGGCACGCTATGGAATTAAGCTGTATATGTTGTCTGAGAGTAGGACAGGATATGTTTTTAATTTGCGTGTGTACACTGGTAGGGATTCCACTATTGACCCCCTGGTTGTCCGTCCACTTTTGGAGTTTCAGAGAAAATTGTGTGGGATCTTGCTAGAGGACTGTTTAACAGAGGCCACCATTTGTACCTTGATAACTTCTACACTGCTGTGCAATTGTTTAAGGAATTGTTCAAAGTGGACACTTTTGCTTGTGGCACAATCCGCTCTAACCGTAAAGGTTATCCAAAAGAGCTTGTTTGCAAAAAACTTCAGAGGGGACAGTGCAGTGCCTTGCGTAGTGAGGAACTGCTAGCTGTGAAAATTTGTGGACAGGAGGGATGTGTACATGCTGACTACCATCCATGATGAGAGTACTTCACCTGTGGCTGTTTGGGGTCAGATTGCTGAAGTGCGCAAACCTGTGTGCATTTTAGACTACAATAAGCACATGGGTGGTGTTGATAGAGTAGATCAGAGGTTGGAACCTTACACTGCTATTCGTAAGTCTTACATTTGGTATAAGAAGTTGGCCATCCATCTCTTCAATTTAGCAACTTTCAATGCTTTTGTTGTGTTCAAGGAGTGTTCTCCTGCGTCAAAGTTGACTTTTGTTCAGTTTCAGGAGTCTGTCATAGGCAGCCTTGTTGTTGTGGAACAGGCAAGTGTTCCTAGAGTTGGAGTGGTGGAGGATGTGGCTCGATTGAAAGATCGCCACTTTCCTGATCACATTCCTCCTACACCCTCAAAAGACTTTCCCACTAGGAGATGTAGAGTCTGTTGGCGAAGAGGTACGCGGAAGGAGACTCGTATGTACTGCCCTGAGTGTCCTTCTAACCCTGGGCTGTGTGTGCCTGCTTGTTATAGAGCGTACCACAAGCAAAAGAATTATTGGGAGCAACCATGAGTGGTAAAGTGAACTGCCTGGTCTGTAATGTTTAAGAATTGTTGTTCTGTTTCAAGGTTGGCATTAGTGCAATGTATTTAGTTTCTGATTTTGTGTTAGTAGATTTGTATCTATTTGCAATTTGTTTGTGTTTTCTTTTTGTATAAAAAAATCCTAAATGTGATGGTGGTGTGTGTAGGCTGGTGCTTGGCTGGCGGTGTGCGGGGAGTGGCTCTTGGCTGGCGGTGTGCGTGGAGTGGAGCTTGGCTGGCGGTGTGCGTGGAGTGGCGCTAGGCTGGCGGTGTGCGTGGAGTGGCGCTAGGCTGGCGGTGTGCGTGGAGTGGCGCTAGGCTGGCGGTGTGCGTGGAGTGGCGCTAGGCTGGCGGTGTGCGTGGAGTGGCGCTTGGCTGGCGGTGTGCGTGGAGTGGCGCTTGGCTGGCGGTGTGCGTGGAGTGGCGCTTGGCTGGCGGTGTGCGTGGACTGGCGCTCGGCTGGCAGTGTGTGAGTAGTGACTTGCTGCTGGTCACTACACACACTGCTAGCCGAGCGACAATCCACGCAATCCATCAGCTTGTGTGGTTGCTGTGTTAGGAATGTGGGCGTGTGAAAGTGATGGGCCCTTGAATGGCGCTGTCTGCTGGTGTGAGTGTTGTAATGTGATGGGCCCGTGGCTGGTGGTGTGAATGGTTTTGTATTTGTCACACGTATGAAAGGTGTATGAATGGCCTGTAAAGAGGTTGGTGCCTTGTCGTGGCTTTACAGCTCACGAGCTGTGAGTCAATGGTTCAGTTTCTCGTCCTTTCAATTATTAACAGTGCATTTCATTTTTGTGAAATCACTTGTTAATACAATTGTATATACTGAACCATCACTCACCCTCGTGCCAAATCCAACCAGTATGTGTGTGTGTGCTTGAGGATTAGATGGCTGTGCAGTAATATTTTTTTTTGTCTTTCTCAAGCAGGGTGTACCTTGTCCCTTTTTGTGAATGTTGTAATGTGTTTGTTTTGTGCCTGGGGGTGTGAATGGTCTTGTGTGTATCACGTATGAAAGGTGTGTGAATGGCCTGTAAAGCGGTTGGGGCCTTGACGTGGCTTTACAGCTCACGAGCTGCGAGTCACTGGTTCCGTTTTTGTCCTTTCAATTATTGACAGTGCATTTCATTTTTGTGAAATCTCTTGTTAATAAAATTGTATATACTGAACCATCACTTGCCCTCGTGCCAAATCCAACCAGTATGTGTGTGTGCTTGAGGAATAGATGGCTGTGCAGTAATCTTTGTCTTTTTAGTCTGTCTGCCAAGGTGTACATTCCGTCTAAGAATAACCTACCAACTGTAGATATTGTCGTAAACGAAACACCCATGGGAGTACATGGTGATATCTCTCTTGTGGATCCCAACAAGTTATGGTACCCACAATGTCCTGCAAACCTCAAAATGTCTGTCACATTTTCCTTGCAATATTGTGCCAAAATTTTCACGCTGCAGAAATAAACAACACATTATCTCAAAATGACCTGGTTTTGCAAGGGGGTCACCTGGGTTTTGGCCCGGGGCTCGGCGGCCACATAGGGAAACCTACCAAACCCACACATTTCTGAAAAGTAGACACCCGGAGGCTTCCAGGGAGGTATGGCTTGCGTGGATCCCCCAACGTTTCCTTACCCAGAATCCCCTGCAAACCTCAATTTTAGATGAAAAAATCACTTTTTTCACACATTTTTGTGTGGGAAAGTGTGGCATCACTGGCCTCACACAAATTTCCTACCACCCAGCGTTCCCCCAGGTCTCCCGATAAAAATGGTGCCTCACTTGTGTGGGAGGCCCAACTACCCGCAACAGGCAAGGGCCCACAACGTATTGAGGCGACCTCAAAATGGCCTTTCACAAAACCACCTGGTTTTGCAAGGGGGGTCACCTGGGTTTTTGGCCCCGTGCTCGACGGCCATCTAGGGAAACCTACCAAACCCACACATTTCTGAAAAGTAGACACCCGGGGGCTTCCAGGGAGGTATGGCTTGCGTGGATCCCCCAACGTTTCCTTACCCAGAATCCCCTGCAAACCTCAATTTTAGATGAAAAAATCACTTTTTTCACACATTTTTGTGTGGGAAAGTGTGGCATCACTGGCCTCACACAAATTTCCTACCACCCAGCGTTCCCCCAGGTCTCCCTATAAAAATGGTGCCTCACTTGTGTGGGAGGCCCAACTACCCGCGACAGGCAAGGGCCCACAACGTATTGAGGCGACCTCAAAATGGCCTTTCACAAAACCACCTGGTTTTGCAAGGGAGTCACCTGGGATTTTGGCCCCGTGCTCGGCGGCCATCTAGGAAACCTACCAAACCCACACATTTCTGAAATGTAGACACCCGGGGGCTTCCAGGGAGGTATGGCTTGCGTGGATCCCCCAACGTTTCCTTACCCAGAATCCCCTGCAAACCTCAATTTTAGCTGAATAAATCACTTTTTTCACACATTTTTGTGTGGGAAAGTGTGGCATCACTGGCCTCACACAAATTTCCTACCACCCAGCGTTCCCCCAGGTCTCCCGATAAAAATGGTGCCTCACTTGTGTGGGAGGCCCAAGGACCCGCAACAGGCAAGGGCCCACAACGTATTGAAGCGACCTCAAAATGGCCTTTCACAAAACCACCTGGTTTTGCAAGGGCGGTCACCTGGGTTTTTGGCCCTGTGCTCGGCGGCCATCTAGGGAAACCTACCAAACCCACACATTTCTGAAAAGTAGACACCCGGGGGCTTCCAGGGAGGTATGGCTTGCGTGGATCCCCCAACGTTTCCTTACCCAGAATCCCCTGCAAACCTCAATTTTAGCTGAAAAAATCACTTTTTTCACACATTTTTGTGTAGGAAAGTGTGGCTTCACTGGCCTCACACAAATTTCCTACCACCCAGCGTTCCCCCAGGTCTCCCTATAAAAATGGTGCCTCACTTGTGTGGGAGGCCCAAGTACCCGCGACAGGCAAGGGCCCACAACGTATTGAGGCGACCTCAAAATGGCCTTTCACAAAACCACCTGGTTTTGCAAGGGGGGTCACCTGGGTTTTTGGCCCCGTGCTCGGCGGCCATCTAGGGAAACCTACCAAACCCACACATTTCTGAAAAGTAGACACCCGGGGGCTTCCAGGGAGGTATGGCTTGCGTGGATCCCCCAACGTTTCCTTACCCAGAATCCCCTGCAAACCTCAATTTTAGCTGAAAAAAATCACTTTTTTCACACATTTTTGTGTGGGAAAGTGTGGCATCACTGGCCTCACACAAATTTCCTACCACCCAGCGTTCCCCCAGGTCTCCCGATAAAAATGGTGCCTCACTTGTGTGGGAGGCCCAAGTACCCGCGACAGGCAAGGGCCCACAACGTATTGAGGCAACCTCAAAATGGCCTTTCACAAAACCACCTGGTTTTGCAAGGGGGGTCACCTGGGTTTTGGCCCTGTGCTCGGCGGCCATCTAGGGAAACCTACCAAACCCACACATTTCTGAAAAGTAGACACCCGGGGGCTTCCAGGGAGGTATGGCTTGCGTGGATCCCCCAACGTTTCCTTACCCAGAATCCCATGCAAACCTCAATTTTAGCTGAAAAAATCACTTTTTTCACACATTTTTGTGTGGGAAAGTGTGGCATCACTGGCCTCACACAAATTTCCTACCACCCAGCGTTCCCCCAGGTCTCCCGATAAAAATGGTGCCTCACTTGTGTGGGAGGCCCAAGTACCCGTGACAGGCAAGGGCCCACAACGTAGTGAGGCGACCTCAAAATTGCCTATCTCAAAACCACCTGGTTTTGCAAGGGGGTCACCTGGGTTTTGGCCCTGTGCTCGGCGGCCATCTAGGGAAACCTACCAAACCCACACATTTCTGAAAAGTAGACACCCGGGGCTTCCAGGGAGGTATGGCTTGCGTGGATCCCCCAACGTTTCCTTACCCAGAATCCCCTGCAAACCTCAATTTTAGCTGAAAAAATCACTTTTTTCACACATTTTTGTGTGGGAAAGTGTGGCATCACTGGCCTCACACAAATTTCCTACCACCCAGCGTTCCCCCAGGTCTCCCGATAAAAATGGTGCCTCACTTGTGTGGGAGGCCCAACTACCCGCGACAGGCAAGGGCCCACAACGTATTGAGGCGACCTCAAAATGGCCTTTCACAAAACCACCTGGTTTTGCAAGGGGGGTCACCTGGGATTTTGGCCCCGTGCTCGGCGGCCATCTAGGGAAACCTACCAAACCCACACATTTCTGAAATGTAGACACCCGGGGGCTTCCAGGGAGGTATGGCTTGCGTGGATCCCCCAACGTTTCCTTACCCAAAATCCCCTGCAAACCTCAATTTTAGCTGAATAAATCACTTTTTTCACACATTTTTGTGTGGGAAAGTGTGGCATCACTGGCCTCACACAAATTTCCTACCACCCAGCGTTCCCCCAGGTCTCCCGATAAAAATGGTGCCTCACTTGTGTGGGAGGCCCAAGGACCCGCAACAGGCAAGGGCCCACAACGTATTGAAGCGACCTCAAAATGGCCTTTCACAAAACCACCTGGTTTTGCAAGGGCGGTCACCTGGGTTTTTGGCCCTGTGCTCGGCGGCCATCTAGGGAAACCTACCAAACCCACACATTTCTGAAAAGTAGACACCCGGGGCTTCCAGGGAGGTATGGCTTGCGTGGATCCCCCAACGTTTCCTTACCCAGAATCCCCTGCAAACCTCAATTTTAGCTGAAAAAATCACTTTTTTCACACATTTTTGTGTAGGAAAGTGTGGCTTCACTGGCCTCACACAAATTTCCTACCACCCAGCGTTCCCCAGGTCTCCCTATAAAAATGGTGCCTCACTTGTGTGGGAGGCCCAAGTACCCGCGACAGGCAAGGGCCCACAACGTATTGAGGCGACCTCAAAATGGCCTTTCACAAAACCACCTGGTTTTGCAAGGGGGGTCACCTGGGTTTTTGGCCCCGTGCTCGGCGGTCATCTAGGGAAACCTACCAAACCCACACATTTCTGAAAAGTAGACACCCGGGGGCTTCCAGGGAGGTATGGCTTGCGTGGATCCCCCAACGTTTCCTTACCCAGAATCCCCTGCAAACCTCAATTTTAGCTGAAAAAATCACTTTTTTCACACATTTTTGTGTGGGAAAGTGTGGCATCACTGGCCTCACACAAATTTCCTACCACCCAGCGTTCCCCAGGTCTCCCGATAAAAATGGTGCCTCACTTGTGTGGGAGGCCCAAGTACCCGCGACAGGCAAGGGCCCACAACGTATTGAGGCGACCTCAAAATGGCCTTTCACAAAACCACCTGGTTTTGCAAGGGGGTCACCTGGGTTTTTGGCCCTGTGCTCGGCGGCCATCTAGGGAAACCTACCAAACCCACACATTTCTGAAAAGTAGACACCCGGGGGCTTCCAGGGAGGTATGGCTTGCGTGGATCCCCCAACGTTTCCTTACCCAGAATCCCATGCAAACCTCAATTTTAGCTGAAAAAATCACTTTTTTCACACATTTTTGTGTGGGAAAGTGTGGCATCACTGGCCTCACACAAATTTCCTACCACCCAGCGTTCCCCCAGGTCTCCCGATAAAAATGGTGCCTCACTTATGTGGGAGGCCCAAGTACCCGTGACAGGCAAGGGCCCTCAACGTAGTGAGGCGACCTCAAAATTGCCTATCTCAAAACCACCTGGTTTTGCAAGGGGGGTCACCGGGGTTTTTGGCCCTGTGCTCAGCGGCCATCTAGGGAAACCTACCAAACCCACACATTTCTGAAAAGTAGACACCCGGGGGCTTCCAGGGAGGTATGGCTTGCGTGGATCCCCCAACGTTTCCTTACCCAGAATCCCCTGCAAACCTCAATTTTAGCTGAAAAAATCACTTTTTTCACACATTTTTGTGTGGGAAAGTGTGGCATCACTGGCCTCACACAAATTTCCTACCACCCAGCGTTCCCCCAGGTCTCCCGATAAAAATGGTGCCTCACTTGTGTGGGAGGCCCAAGTACCCGCGACAGGCAAGGGCCCACAACGTATTGAGGCGACCTCAAAATGGCCTTTCACAAAACCACCTGGTTTTGCAAGGGGTCACCTGGGTTTTTGGCCCTGTGCTCGGCGGCCATCTAGGGAAACCTACCAAACCCACACATTTCTGAAAAGTAGACACCCGGGGGCTTCCAGGGAGGTATGGCTTGCGTGGATCCCCCAACGTTTCCTTACCCAGAATCCCATGCAAACCTCACTTTTAGCTGAAAAAATCACTTTTTTCACACATTTTTGTGTGGGAAAGTGTGGCATCACTGGCCTCACACAAATTTCCTACCACCCAGCGTTCCCCCAGGTCTCCCGATAAAAATGGTGCCTCACTTGTGTGGGAGGCCCAAGTACCCGTGACAGGCAAGGGCCCACAACGTAGTGAGGCGACCTCAACATTGCCTATCTCAAAACCACCTGGTTTTGCAAGGGGGGTCACCTGGGTTTTTGGCCACGTGCTCGGCGGCCATCTAGGGAAACCTACCAAACCCACACATTTCTGAAAAGTAGACACCCGGGGGCTTCCAGGGAGGTATGGCTTGCGTGGATCCCCCAACGTTTCCTTACCCAGAATCCCCTGCAAACCTCAATTTTAGCTGAAAAAATCACTTTTTCACACATTTTTGTGTGGGAAAGTGTGGCATCACTGGCCTCACACAAATTGCCTACCACCCAGCGTTCCCCAGGTCTCCCGATAAAAATGGTGCCTCACTTGTGTGGGAGGCCCAAGTACCCGCGACAGGCAAGGGCCCACAACGTAGTGAGGCGACCTCAAAATTGCCTATCTCAAAACCACCTGGTTTTGCAAGGGGGTCACCTGGGTTTTTGGCCCCGTGCTCAGCGGCCATCTAGGAAACCTACCAAACCCACACATTTCTGAAAAGTAGACACCCGGGGGCTTCCAGGGAGGTATGGCTTGCGTGGATCCCCCAACGTTTCCTTACCCAGAATCCCCTGCAAACCTCAATTTTAGCTGAAAGAATCACTTTTTTCACACATTTTTGTGTGGGAAAGTGTGGCATCACTGGCCTCACACAAATTTCCTACCACCCAGCGTTCCCCAGGTCTCCCGATAAAAATGGTGCCTCACTTGTGTGGGAGGCCCAAGTACCCGCGACAGGCAAGGGCCCACAACGTAGTGAGGCGACCTCAAAATTGCCTATCTCAAAACCACCTGGTCTTGCAAGGGGGTCACCTGGGTTTTTGGCCCCGTGCTCGGCGGCCATCTAGGGAAACCTACCAAACCCACACATTTCTGAAAAGTAGACACCCGGGGGCTTCCAGGGAGGTATGGCTTGCGTGGATCCCCCAACGTTTCCTTACCCAGAATCCCCTGCAAACCTCAATTTTAGCTGAAAAAATCACTTTTTTCACACATTTTTGTGTGGGAAAGTGTGGCATCACTGGCCTCACACAAATTTCCTACCACCCAGCGTTCCCCCAGGTCTCCCGATAAAAATGGTGCCTCACTTGTGTGGGAGGCCCAAGTACCCGCGACAGGCAAGGGCCCACAACGTATTGAGGCGACCTCAAATGGCCTTTCACAAAACCACCTGGTTTTGCAAGGGGGTCACCTGGGTTTTGGCCCTGTGCTCGGCGGCCATCTAGGGAAACCTACCAAACCCACACATTTCTGAAAAGTAGACACCCGGGGGCTTCCAGGGAGGTATGGCTTGCGTGGATCCCCCAACGTTTCCTTACCCAGAATCCCATGCAAACCTCAATTTTAGCTGAAAAATCACTTTATTCACACATTTTTGTGTGGGAAATTGTGGCATCACTGGCCTCACACAAATTTCCTACCACCCAGCGTTCCCCCAGGTCTCCCGATAAAAATGGTGCCTCACTTGTGTGGGAGGCCCAAGTACCCGTGACAGGCAAGGGCCCACAACGTAGTGAGGCGACCTCAAAATTGCCTATCTCAAAACCACCTGGTTTTGCAAGGGGGGTCACCTGGGTTTTTGGCCCTGTGCTCGGCGGCCATCTAGGGAAACCTACCAAACCCACACATTTCTGAAAAGTAGACACCCGGGGGCTTCCAGGGAGGTATGGCTTGCGTGGATCCCCCAAAGTTTCCTTACCCAGAATCCCCTGCAAACCTCAATTTTAGCTGAAAAAATCACTTTTTTCACACATTTTTGTGTGGGAAAGTGTGGCATCACTGGCCTCACACAAATTTCCTACCACCCAGCGTTCCCCCAGGTCTCCCGATAAAAATGGTGCCTCACTTGTGTGGGAGGCCCAAGTACCCGCGACAGGCAAGGGCCCACAACGTATTGAGGCGACCTCAAAATGGCCTTTCACAAAACCACCTGGTTTTGCAAGGGGGTCACCTGGGTTTTTGGCCCTGTGCTCGGCGGCCATCTAGGAAACCTACCAAACCCACACATTTCTGAAAAGTAGACACCCGGGGGCTTCCAGGGAGGTATGGCTTGCGTGGATCCCCCAACGTTTCCTTACCCAGAATCCCATGCAAACCTCAATTTTAGCTGAAAAAATCACTTTTTTCACACATTTTTGTGTGGGAAAGTGTGGCATCACTGGCCTCACACAAATTTCCTACCACCCAGCGTTCCCCCAGGTCTCCCGATAAAAATGGTGCCTCACTTGTGTGGGAGGCCCAAGTACCCGTGACAGGCAAGGGCCCACAACGTAGTGAGGCGACCTCAAAATTGCCTATCTCAAAACCACCTGGTTTTGCAAGGGGGGTCACCTGGGTTTTTGGCCCTGTGCTCGGCGGCCATCTAGGGAAACCTACCAAACCCACACATTTCTGAAAAGTAGACACCCGGGGCTTCCAGGGAGGTATGGCTTGCGTGGATCCCCCAACGTTTCCTTACCCAGAATCCCCTGCAAACCTCAATTTTAGCTGAAAAAATCACTTTTTTCACACATTTTTGTGTGGGAAAGTGTGGCATCACTGGCCTCACACAAATTGCCTACCACCCAGCGTGTCGA